>DF820136.1:0-86025 GCA_000836195.1 Taphrina populina JCM 22190
GGAGACTGGAGACTGGATCATGAAATCATTCGTCCCGTCAGAACTGTTCACCAGGCAGGATGTAGCACTACCACCCCAAGCATATCTAGAACGAGACCAGCAACGGTTGGGAGTCTTAGATCTATTCAAAGCAACAAAACGCAGATGATGAACCGTGTCTGGATGGTCAAAATTCGTCTATGGGTGTATCTATCCAGTGTTCAGCATACGGTGACCTCCAAATCACGCCAGACTCAAGGTGAAACAATGTGAAAATGTACTAAAATTGCTACATGTGCTGCCAGCAGACGGCGAGATTGTCGGAGGAAAATGCATTTTCAGTGTCAATTGTATGCATTGATAGATCACCTTCACTTTATAAACAAAGTGCGTTCTTCTACACAAATCTGCGCAAGACAGAGAGCACACAAGAGCAACTCTGCTTTGATAGCCATTAGGACTCTCTGGCATGCTCATCTGAATCGACACGTCTGATGTGCAAGCAAGGCAGATCAGACTAGAGTCACATCCCTGAACTCAATTTCAGGGGACAATCGACTTCTTGCACAGGTGTCAGGCCACCACAACATCTCGCTGTCATCACCGAACATTCAGACTTGTTCACCAATTCAACCATACCACCAAGTCGCTGTTCATGAGCGCTGACGAGCGAGACGAGCTCTATAATAGAATTGTAATTCTAGAGTTAAGATTACAAGCTCTGGAAGATCGGCTGATCTTCCAGCAGCAGCAAGCAGGTGAGCGACCTCTCCCATGCAAGCAGTAGAAAGTCCAGCTAAAGCTCCAGTGGCACCACCAACCAGAAGAGGTCACTGAGACACACTCGCATGCAATAGAGTCCTTGCTAGTAAGAAAGATCGCATGCGGCGCTTGTCGCCGCATCAAAAAACGTTGCGACCAGCCCGTTATGGGAGACGCCTGCTCGAGGTGCTTGGCAGGGGGTCACGACTGTGATCGTGCCACTGCACGTTCATTGGCGATCGATCCCCTGCTTACAATGGACCAAGTACCTCAGCAGGTGGCTCCCGTAACGAGCTTCTCTTCTGGTGGTGTGCTCGCTCGGCAGTTGTAAATTATTGGGTAAGATCGACCATGTGAAGGTTCCGCCGTATATTCTAACGAGCTTTTTCATTTCAGTTAGTTGTACAACAACCCCTGCTTACAATGGACCAAGCACCTCAGCAGGTGGCTCCCATTACGAGCTTCTCTGCTAATGTGGAGGGTTCAGTCGCTCGTCATTGATCCACCAGAGGCACCTGTCGAGCAGGAGCAAAGCATGGACACATTCTTCAACTTCGGTGCATTCCCCTAACAGCGTCTCAAAAAATGTTCATTTTCGAGACTGTTGAAGATTTGTATTGTCGTTCTCGAGTTATTTGATCTGGATCAGACCATCGCGGTTTTGAATGTTGTCGCAAGAGATCAACCAGTAAGTCAACTTCTGGACCAGCAGCAAATTCGACCAAGCGCAACAGTGAGCGGCATCTGTCGGCCCCATTGAAGATAAAGGAACTGATGGCAGCTTGAATATCTGCACTCGGACCCCTAGGTAATCATAACCTGTCGCACCAGCTCCCCCACCTCCGGGAATTCGAACCTGCCGAGAGACACTTCCTCCTTCTGTCGTCATTTTGGCATCTCTCCTTGGTGGAGCTCTTTACCAGAAGGGTCTGATGCAACTGGACGGGGTTCTTGAAACGGGAAGTGGCATGTGTATGGATGTGTACTGCAGAAGATATAATTTGAAAAGACCGGGGGTGATACTGCCGTATGAGGCCGGTCATGTTTCGACTATGGAACAAGACGAAGAGACATAGGAAAAGTTAGAAGTGCGTATCCCTAGTCGGATATGATGCGAGGAGGAATTTCTTGTACTTAGTAACGCTTAGCTTAGTCGCTAGAAAGTAATGGCATTTAATCGAATTATCATCCGACCGTCCTGAAAATTGATCAAACCCTATTTCATTACCAACACTAGTCATCAGTGAATGGTATCTCTACATTATTATATTGCATTTCAGCGTCGATGCTGCCATTCTGCACTTCAAGTATGCATGCTAGGAGATGTCAAACCTGGTTACCGATCTTTTATGCTTCTCGTTCCATTCGCGTCCAAGCCTTGATTTCCACATCGCTTCCTGCCCATTCACGAACCGTTCTCTTCTGGTCGTCCCCGACCTTCTCAAGCGTCCAGAGCTCCTCGACAGTATCTGGATTTTGTGCTACGATTTCTCTAGCCAGCTCGTCAGCGATGGACAGTAAATCGCGATTCGGAGAATGTATGTTGATCATAGCACCGATCCTGCCTATATAGATGTCCTTTGAAATGGAGGGGCCACCATGGCAGTGTATGCCAATGACTGATTGCAAGGAAGACGCGTGTGTAATGTTTGCTCGCGTCATTCTCATACTTTCGCCAAAAAGTGACATTGACTCGGTCAATCTCTGTTTCAGGGTCATGTCTGATATCGGTACTGTTTCAATTTGTTCTACTGAAAGTACTGAGTGAGTGTTGTCTGTGATGTCGTCTGCGAATTTTGCTGCGAGTGTGGACCCTATTTCAGAAGCTAAACTGACGACTTTCTCACTCTTGGCCACAAAATCAGTCTCACAATTGAGTACGGACAGACTCGCAGACCTGCCATTACTAGAACGAGCTGCAATGACCCAGCCTTCTGTAGCTGCTCGATCTGCAGATTTGGCCACAAGCTTTTCGCCTCGCTTTGTCATTTCTGCTTTGAGGAATGATAAAGCTGAATCATAGTCTCCCGCAGGTTGAGCCTGTGTCACGGCCGACTTTACAATATTTAGGGGAGCCTGTACTTCTTCCCGGAGCTTTTTTATCAATTGCATAGTCGTGAGAGGAGCAGGCGAAGAAGCATAGTGCCGTATCTGATAGCCTATCCTGCGTGCAATCAATGACATTGAAGGTATAGACGATGTGCTGCTCTAGCAATTCCAGCTTGTGCGTGATGAACTGATATCAGATGCAGCACAAATATTTCTGATCGGAAGTTCCGATTTGCGCCACACGAGGAGCTCTACCGAATGCTGGGGTAATCGAATCAGCGAGCAATAGCGCGCCTCGTGCTTTCCGTCTAATCTCTACCTGATGTCAAAATTGCGCGATCGTGAGTCAGCAGTCCCAGTCAACTTCTCTCTACGGCACTATCTCAACGATATCGAGCGTTATGCGCGATTGCTGACCGTGAGTTTATTCGGTACGCTGTTTGTCAGACTCAGGCAAGGATGATTTTATATACAACAAACGTGCACTGAGCAGTCTTTTTTTCTTCGGACAGATTACCGATAGAGTAACGACCACCAAACCCTTTGCGCCATGTCATACGCCTGGTATGGATACGATGAGAATACTCCAATACTGGCTGGTCTTTTGCCAATGCGACGCACCTTGTCGATCGCTCGTGCAATGGACAGCACGACTGAGTACCCAACACGGACTATTGATAAAGACAACAGAGCTCTTATCCTATTAGCCAACACAAAAGAAAGGATCGACTGGGACTCCTATCTCAAGGACGAAGTAGATGTTTGTAAGATGACCAAGAAAGTTCGACGATTCTATCGAGATCAGAATGAGAAGATTGAAAACTTCAAATATGTTGATTCAATTCTGGACTCATCCTTACCAAAAAACGTCATCAAGTCTTACGGGGCCACTGAAAGAGGCCTTAGTCAACCTGATCCAGACGATATCGAAAGAGGTCATTTTGACAACGATGAGGCTGAACAAGAGGCTGTGTCCCGAGCTATCAACATCAATTTCGCAGCAAACGTCGTGCTTCTCATCGGAAAGATAGTGGTCACTATCAGTACGAACTCTTTGTCTATCGTGGCATCGTTGTTGGATTCAGTCCTAGATTTCTTGTCCACTTTGATCGTTTGGGTTTCAAACCAACTGGCTCAGGTCCGCGATAAGACGCAGTATCCAGTTGGACGATCTAGATTGGAGCCATTAGGCGTACTCGTGTTTTCCGTCCTCATGATTGTCTCTTTTTTCCAGATAGCTATACAGGGAGTGCAACAGCTATTAGCATCTCCGGCAAGTCGAGAGGCTTTGCGTCCTTTAGGGTATGCCCTATGAAGGATTTTCCTATCGTCAAATCACTGATAAATTTAGACTTTCTGTGATAGTAATCATGGCAATTGTCGTCATTGTCAAATCTTTATGTTGGTACTGGTGTAGGACAAGTCGGAGTGCTTCCGTACAAGCACTGGCTCAAGATGCTGCGTCTGATGTCATCTTCAACTTTTTCTCAATCATATTTCCTCTGCTCGGATTCTACTTCAACATTTGGTGGTTAGATCCTCTTGGGGCGGTTTTGATCAGTATCTATATTCTCATCTCATGGTCGCGTACTTCGTCGGAGCACATTACGAACCTTGCTGGCAGGGTTGCTGACCAGTCTGACATTGAGTCTGTCATATACATGGCCATGCGGTTTTCTGATCTGATTGAAGCTGTGACTTCTGTGGCAGCTTACCATGCCGGGGACAAGATTGTCGTTGAGCTCGATATTCTCCTAGATGAGAAGACCTCGCTACGTGATAGTCACGATATCGGTGAAGCTTTACAATATGCTGGTAAGCCAATTTTTATGGACACGGACTATAGCTAATTGGAACAGTGGAGCACATCAACAACATTGAGCGTTGTTTTACACATATTGACTATGCAAAGCACAAGACTAATCTTCACCGTGGCACAGGCGGCTTTTCGTAAAAATCCTGCCTAGCCATCCATTCCGGATTCTATGCATGTCCAGCAGACAAAAACGCATCTTATTAGAATAACGGTCAGTCGTGTAGGACAAATAGTCATACTCTTTCTTTGCAATGGTTGTCATAATTTCATCCATTTGGGTGTTACTCAGACGAGGTGAAACACAAAGGTGCTAGAGCATATATCGGCAATATCACTGGGTCTGAAATTTATGATGCGCGTGGAGATTGGTTACATGACGCAAGGATCACTAGCATGTTCCGACTAGGCGATGAGCGTACCCGACGAGCAGATAGCCGAGAGAGAAGTAGAAGTGCTTCCGCATTCGACAAGCATAACTTACCCTCGCGTGCTTTGTGCGAGAATCGAGGATGAGTATGTGGTTCGACATTCCCGTGAAACAGCAGGCGTTCGCTTAAAGGTAAAACCGTTTGGAACCAGCCACACTATTCGGATATGAAGCTCGACGGGGTAGAAAGATGAAGTAAGTCTGTTCCCAAAAGAGCTGTTCGAATGCAACTTTGCCTTGTCTTCCGAGACTTTGGGCTTTGTGATCTTCTGCTGTTCCAGTGCTTCAATGATCGCTCGACTTGATTATGCTTCCAACACCCGCACTGTAGCTTGATCATCTGAAGCCAATAAGAACCGCGGATTTCAGCCCAGATACGCCGTAACGAGGTTCAGAGTCCGGTGCTCGCCTCGCATCTCATTTTGTTTTTCTTGCACAGAAGAGACTTCTCGTTGACACGCTTGTCACAAGAAACGCTAGTATTTCATTCTCTGTCCGTTGCCTGGCAGATCGGAGCCGGGCATCCAGCTTGCTATCATAATGACTTCAGGGTCGAGGTAACTCACTAACGCTCGATTTACGCCTTGGTCAAAACATCAGCAGCGTCATTGCGCAAAATGGAGTCAACGCTGGATTTCCACGATGTGCCTACTCAATGGAGACCTGAGCTGATCATTCTGTCTTTCGTCGTGAGTTTTCTGGGCGCCTACACCACGACGCAACTATGCATCCAGGCCGGAAGTACCAAACGAACAGACCGCGCAATGTTGTGGCTGGGTCTTGCTTCACTTTCTTTTGGAGGTACCGGAATCTGGTGTATGCACTTTGTGGCAATGTTGGCAGTCGATGTTGGGCTCAGGAAGAACTTCAATAGCGCCCTTACATGTCTTACTGCCGCGCTGGCTGTTTCTGGTACTTTTCTAACACTCCTTACAAATCTTCCTCCACCAGAACGAAGTGATACTTCAAGGATGTCCATGTGTTGGCATAGAGTCTACGGTTTATTGAGTCATTCTACCTGGAATAAGATAGTTCCCTCTAGTATGATCTTTTAGAACGCTTTGACAGATGAGTACTAACGAGGTAGATCGAGGACCTGCCTATGACAGTCTAGTGAGTGAGGAAAGCGCTCGAGATGAGTCGGAATTTTCCCAACAATACGACTCGCGATCGGATCAACTTTCCAGTACACACGATAGCGATTCCTTGGTTCGTGACTTCGACATGAGAGAAGCACTAATTCGAGGAGACACTTCAGATTCAATCAAGTACAGCATCGGACGAGTCTTCACGGTTCTGGTACAGGGATGCACCAAGAGAGTGCTCTGCTCCGCAGCTATACTTGGGTTCGACGTCTTGTAAGTGCACTTGAGTGACCCCAAGGTCGGAACTAATTCTCTCAGTGCTATGCACTATCTAGGAATGCGTGCAATGCGCTTTGATGGCAGAATCAAGTACAACCTGCTTCTCGTCTTCCTCTCTTATATCGAAGCATGGTTCGCTTGTGTAGTCGCTTTGATATATATGCCTGCAGAAGGCGATGCTCGGAGACAGCTCCTCTTTAGTACTGTTGCTACCATCGCAGTTTCTGGGCTTCACTATATCGGAATGTGGGCAGCAACTTTTCAGACGACAAGACCTCCGCCATACATCGAAAAAGAGATCAATTATGCTCTGGCAGCATCTTGTGCAGCTATTGCTGTGGCTACCTGTTTCTTGTCCTACGCTTTTCTGGCTCATGTTGTTGCGGATCACAAATTACGACTTCAAGGATATATTCAGACTCGGAAAGAGTTGTGGAAAGGTGTGCACTTCTCGACTTATAGCACTATGTTGTGTTCTAACACCTGTAGCGACTGCGGAAAGACGGGCTTTTGAGAGGAGTAATCGCCTCAAGAGTGACTTTATCGCAACTGCGAGTCATGAACTTAGAACTCCTTTGTATTCCATTTCTGGTTACAGTGAACTGCTGCAAACTACAGACTTGACAGTCGAGCAACGTGCATATGTTGATCTAATCAAGAGTGCTACAAAAGCACTAAGTCTAATCACCGATTCCGTACTGGACTTTTCCAAGTTGGAAAACGACAACAGCGAATCGCAGGCAAAGCCCACCAGAGTTGATATCAGGAAACTTGTGTACGACTGTGTCAGGCAATGTTATATGCGCAAAGATCATCGCTCACTCTCGGTAACGCTTGCTTGCATCATTGCAGAGGACGTTCCCGAGACATGCTGGATTGATGAGGTCTACATTTCTCGAGTTGTTTTCAATCTGTGCGGCAATGCGCTCAAGTTTACTAGCGAGGGCTTTGGTAAGTCTAATCTGATCTTGTATTGCCACAAACTTACTCATCAGTCATTGTACATTTGTCTCTCGGTGAGAATCCACAAGATATGATGCTCCAATGCATTGATACAGGTATTGGTATTCCCCCGGCCAATTTGGAAGATGTGTTCAAGCCTTTCCGGCAAGTCGACAATGAAAACACACGCAAGTTTCATGGTACTGGGCTTGGCTTGGCAATTTCACTTCAATTGGTTGAGAAGCTTGGCGGTACAATGGGTGTAAAGAGTTCTCAGGACGAGCGAGACGCGGAAAAGGGATCTTGTTTTACTTGTCTATTTCCAAATATACCACCAGAGGCACATACTTCTGCTCCAGGCAGTAGTGTCTTCTTGCCGTCGAGCAATGTGAAAGCAAAAGTGGCTCGGACAAAAAAGAAGAATCATTTAACGCATCTACATCGACAGCGACGTTGTCATCCTGTTCTCTCGGCTGTGCTGAGTGAGGAGTTCCATTTGCATAATATTGCAGTAGATTCACCTGGGCGCCAAAATCTAAGTACTCAATTGAGTCAACGGATCCTGACTGAAATTGAATGTTTGGCGAGCGAGCATATGCGCCGCGTGTTTGCAAGCTGCGCAAAGGACAAGACCTGGTTTGTGTGCTTCGATGAAGAAGCAGCGAGCACGATGGCTATCGATATCAAGCACTTGAAAGAGCAAGACAATGTGGTCCTTCTTCGACGTCCGATCTGTGTCAATCAAGACTTCTTTGACCAGATCAATGCCATGAACATGGTACGATCACACAAGTCATTCGATCTCGATAGTGAAATTTCCGAGCGCGTCAATCCTGTTTTGCCCGTCACTCGCGACCGTGCGAGAGATGAAACGAAATCGAAGCAGCGATCTGTCACTTTTGATGTACCGTCCATGGAAGACGTGGATGATATTGCTCCGACGGAAGAAATTCTCGACATCGTCACTGTAGACACTGACCTGCAATGCGATCTCAGTAGCGAATCAATGGCGAGCCCGAGCACGTCGAAAAAAGCGAATCTTGTTGAATTGGCTGAATTTCAAAAACCATGCATTCTGTTGGTTGAGGACAACAAGGTCAATTCTAAACTCGGCATGATTATGCTGAAAAAGTGCGGCGTAGACGCTGTTGCGGCGGAGAATGGAAAAGAGGCAATTGACTACGTCTTTGCCGAGCCGACAAAGTTCTCATTGATTCTCATGGATTGTCAGATGCCTGTGATGGATGGGCTGACTGCCATCAAAAAGATACGAGCCTGGGAGAAGAAGAACCAAGGTCATATTCCAATCATATCACTGACCGCCAACGTCTCGGAAGCGGCCGAAAGGGAATGTCTGCAGGCAGGGGCAGACAAGTTTTTGGCCAAGCCACTGACGATGAAGAACTTGCAGGACGAAGTATGTCACCGGCTCTTACTTCCTTCGTGAATGACCTGCTGTCAAAACTGTATATTGAGAGGATTCTCTTTCCTGTAACATAATATTGAAAATCAAATTCTGTAACATTTTTATGGCGGCTCCACCTGCTCTTCTTAAGCTTGTTCATCCATTCTTGTCTTTTGTATCAATAACTTGGTGAATGCACATCCTGACAGTATCATAAGCATAGTTGGACGTTTATGCCGAAAGCGCTCCTGGAGAGCCTTTTGGTGCAAGAAGAATTTTCGCGCACTTCTCGTCTACCCTCCCTCTTTTCCGACTTTGCACCACTTGCACAATCAAACAAGGATGGATACGAAGCAAATCTACAGGCATGGCTGAAGGGCCTCAACAAGGCCATCTATCTATCCAATGAGCATCGCTTGACGGTCTCTGCAAATACACAACTGGTGCAGACACTGACGAGCAATCGATGGGGTCAGCCATTAGCGCTGCACACAGTCGAAGAGGAAGCGAGAGCGAGACGCGTATGGATTCCAATGGACGAGTTTGACTCCCTCTCTGAATCAATCTACACCCCAACATCAGTCTATTCGAATTTATCTCCCATGTCCCTCTTGACATGGGGTTTCTCCAACCTATTCAGGTCCACCACGTCAAGAAGGCAAAATACAACGTTGCTAAGCGGTACACAATACGTCATCCTTACCAACTTGGAACGTATCATCGAAGCGCTATTACCTGCCATACGACAAGGCACGGCGTATACTGATTCATGCACAACGCCAGACTTGATTTCCGCGTGGTGTCGTGAAAACATGGGGTTGACGCTCTCAAGCAGCGATTTGCGCGTCCTGATGACTTTTCTACGACGCGATCAAAAGGGAATCTGCGCGGTACGTGGCGATACCGTCAAATTCCTCTCTCACAACGCGACTACACCAGAGGCAGAAGAAGTCACGGAATCAGATATTGCGTGTGCGCAATTGAAACGCACGGTCGCATTGCTTTCAGCGAGAGTAGAGTCGTTGAGTCGTGCGGAAGAAGAACTCTCGAGTGTTTTAGCAACACAAGTCTCAGAGTCGCGAAAAGTCCTTGCCATGTCGACTTTGAAGCGTCGCAAGATGGTGCAACGTGATTTAGAGACGACATTGCAGCGGCACCATGAATGCGAAACGTTGCTCGGTAAGATCGATACCGGCATGACGCAAATCTCTGTCGTCGAGGGTCTGGCAGCAGGGTCTCGTGCCCTGGGTCAAGTCTTGTCCAAAATTGGTGGTGTGGAACGTGTGGAGGAAGTGATTGATCGCGTCAAGGAACAATCTGATCAAGTAGATGAGATCAATGCCGCAATCGCATACGCAAGTAAGGATGCTGCTGAGGTGGATGAGGACGTCATTGAGGACGAGTATCAAGCATTATTGAACGCAAACAAGACTGTCGCGACACAACCTTCAATCACGCAAGAGCCAAGACAACTCGAGTCGTCGCACGGAAACGCAAAGCCTGTGCAGCCGAGTGAAAAGGTCAAACATGAGCAACATGAGCAGCAGCAGGAGGAAGAGGTGAGGGAAGCGGTATTGGCATAGAGTGTATGGATATCAGCTTGGTCGAGTCCAGCTCTTCAGCCGGGCATATTTTTTCCCTGTCGTGGCAACCATGATTCGGTCTTCCAGGAATACGAGATGCGTTGGTGGCTGATCATCCACTTGCATGACCGTGATGGGACTAAGAATAGCCGTGCACAGTCGACTTTCCACGTTATGATACACCACGCCGTCTTTACTGAAATTAATGCTTGCACTTTCCGCCGTACCGACAACGGGTCGTCCTGACGTGCCTTCCGGCACCAAAAAAGCCTTTCTATTATTTTTGGTGGAGGGTTTATGAATGGACGATAATGCGAAATCCCAAAGACATAACTTGCCGTCCTCTGAGATACTGCCGATGCGGTACGTATACTCATCACACTGAAAAGGGTCAAAGTAGACGCCATTAATGAAACTGCAGTGTCCATGACACCGCGCAATAATGCGGCGCTCGAGGAACGACCAGATGGTGACAAGGTCGTCTTTGCCTCCAGTCACAATGTAGTGTCCATCGGGACTCCATGCGACACACGTCAGTCCGCCAAAGTAAGAGCTATAGACGTCCAGCACGCGCTCTGATTTATAGTCTAGCACTTTCATGCATCCGTCGTCCGATACGACGGCTACGTGAGTGTGATCGGGGCTGAATGCAAAGGCATTGATGGATTGTCGCGAGAGGGTGAGATAGGAGACTGGGTTTTGTCGTGCCTTGACATCATGTGCAGACTTGGAGACTGATATGGCGGATTGTGTCTCTTGATGGGCAAAGTACTCGGTTCCCTCGCCGGCAACATGATTGTTACTGCCTTGTTGAAACTCTGCGTCTTCCCGTTCTTTATCATAAATAATGAGCGCTCCATCCGCATGCGACGCCATAAAGAGTGTTTCTGAGCCGGGTAACCACTTTATGCAAGTCACTGCTGTGGCATTGATGCACCGCTGTTTATTGTATCGCAAGTATCTCGTCGTGGCCGGATCGTACCAGCAGATATCTCCGGTATTTGTGCCAATCACTAAATCTACATCGCGCAAGGTACTTGTAACTAAATTAGCATCATGACACACGACAGTGGCAAAGCTAAACATGAGTTTAGACAGTGGCTCATGTTTGATTAGGACTGGCGATCCCATGTCTAGCCATGAAAGTGAGCGTGAAATATTGACAAAAACAAATGCGTCCTCTTTTTTGTGTTCCAATAAGCGGGTATTGAGTTGTTGATCGACAATGGCGCGAGAAACGAATGAAGAAGATGTGCCATTCGCGGATGTCCCTGCTCGTTTTTTACGTTTCGCAGAAGGGTCTGCAACATTGTCAAATACTGAACTCGTGCCAGTCATTGTCGAAGATAATTCTCCTCCGCCCGTACTCGTACTCAATGAGCGATGGAATTCCGTTGCAAGAATGCCTGGTGTAACGGGTAGGGAGGAAACGACATGATCGCCAGACTCGCTACCCACAGACACATCCTCACTCTCTTTTTCCTCCTCTCCTTTATCTGGCGTATACGTCTCGACCGGTCGTGAAAACTGCTTATCCGATAGGGAGACGATGGAGAGATGAACACCGGAATGTAATGGCGATGCATAAGGAGTAAGAGGATTCGGATTGGGCAATGGCTCCGTGGGATGTGGTGCTGGATAGGCCACTAGGAATTCTTCCAGTGGTTTATAAGTCCCTTCGCTCGCGACAAACTGAAGTGACTCTTGCTCAGGGTCAAGCTTTTCGTATTTATTGTAGAAATGTTGAGGCAAGACCGGAGGAGGCGGCAACGGCATTGGTACAAACATCCTGCTAGAGGAGATATCTTCAGCACTCTTTTACCCTGTGTATGGTGTGTGTCTCGAGATGGGGAGGTGTAGCAAGCGATGTGTGTCGCAAGCGTAAGACTCTAGACGCAGATTGGTTGTGGGGCAAACGCTCCACTTTAAAAAACATCCGGGGAGAACTCCAAGCAGCAGACTCAGACTCAACAAGTGCACAAGCATGACTCTTGGGAAGAGACACTATTGACATGATTCTCGACACTTGCCCACTGCTTCTCATTCCCCTCGCACGTTTTTTTGCAATGACGGGCAGTACCTCTACACTGAACCTGTCGTGCTTAAGGTCCATTAAAATACATACAAATGTGGATAGAAGCAATGTCTGTCATGATGATTGTAGAAAGCTCTTTCATCACATCTTTTGAATGGAACATCTCTTGTATCGATGGCATACATTCATCCAATTTTTATACATTCGCCCATTGCCATGCAACATACCAATAATCCAGACACTTCCGTTTGTATCCAATTCACTCCTCAAGAGGGCGCTGTGTCTCTTCCCGCGCCGCTTTCTTGGCAAGACGTTCCTTTTTCAAGGTTTCCAAGGCAGCTTTAATGTCCTCCCTCTCTACGGGCGGCCTATTTGTCTTTTCCTCGTCCGGCCAAAACTTGAGATGCTTGACGTACTTTTCAAAGAACTCCGGGGATCCAAAGTAATACATGGATCCAATTGGAAACATGACGTAGAACCCAAACTGTAAAACCAATTTAGTCATCCTACCATACTGCAAACACAAAAGGGTGACGAACCTTGAACAGTTCGAGATTGCCACCCGCCATCGATGATCAAGTATTAGCTTGCTATCAGAGCAGCAGCAGCAAAAAAGTCTCTCGTTTTGCGAGTGAGGCTTATATAATTTTTTGTCTGATTTAGAGAATTGATCAGGATCCTGTATATCCGGCATTTTACCGGACCATAGCCAAGATGTTTGCCTTTATAAAGGAACGCAGCTGTCATGGGACAAATTCAAGTCTTGTGCGCACAAAGTCTCTGGGGGGTACCTCGAGCCCAAAAAGAATGTGTTTTACAAGTATTTATATACAGGTATGCCATGCAGCAAGCCATCTATGCAATTTTACTACTTCACCATACACCCCGCCATGCGCTAAAGCACTCCCGTCAAAAGAGCTACTGATGCTCTCCTTTTCTATTATACAATCTCATCCTCCTCGTTCAAGCTGCCGACTTCTGTGTCCCACCAGTCTTTCGACACGGAATAGTTGAGCGACACCGGGTTGGAAATTCTATTCTTCCTCTTCTCCTCCGCTTCCTGTATTTCTTGAATCTGACGCAGCGCAACTTCACTGTCGACCGCGCCTCGCTGCGCATCAGCACATGTAACGACGCCAGAATTTCGTACGCAGCCTGCTCCTGGGCTTTTGCGGAATTTCCAGCTCCTCCATGGTTTTTCATTCCTGGCATACACCAAGACATCAATGAACCCGTGAAGTGGAATAATGAAGGCAGTGATTACGGCCAGACCCATAACTGGATGTCGTGCAAACTTGTCTTTATACTGAGTCATATGAAAACAGAATGGTATAATCCACATGAGAAAATAGATGACCGGGTAGACGAAGAGATGATTCAACTGCTTCGATATTCGCGCACGTTCAAGCTGCAGTGGGTCGACTGCTTTTGTTGTACTTGCGGGACTCTCCAAGTGATTTCTAGTCACAGAGTGCAGCGAATTTCTGAACGAATTATTGACAGTTTTTCCCAGGTCAGCAATCGTTGGTCTACGACTCATTGAGGGCTTGACAGAAATTACCGAATTCTTCCGGCTCGCCGGGATATAGTCAACATAAGAATCGACTAATTTGTTGGCTTGAGGTGCGCCATCTGCTGTGAATGGAAAGCTAGCGTATCTTGCAGCCGAGATTGATACCATCTGGTGTCCTGGAGAATTCGGTGTCGAGGTGATCAATCCGTGTGTTTTGAGCTCCGGCAACTCAGGTGTCAGGGCTTCGTTGTATTGCGTATCGATATCGACTACGAGATGGCCATTGTCAGAGATGTCTGCATCGATGACGGAAGAGTGGAACATCTTGCTAAAGGAGTTGAATTTGTACTTGACATAGATGAAGATTGAAATGTATATAAGCATAATGAGCAAGAGAATGAAGTATCTCGGTGCCCAGCTGAGTGCAATACGCCAATAAAAGGGGCGAATTGGCAAGAAACACCATGAACCAGCGCTCACATAGGCGGTATCTTTGTTGAGAAATGCCATGGAGGCCATAAAAGTGGGATAAATTAAGCAGAAGATTCCGGCACTGTGACGCCAACGATATAATCCAGACCGGTCGCTCGATTCACTTGAGGACGAAGTAAATATACAGAGAGCGGCGTGTAAAGCGAGAACGAAGATTGCCGCATCTCCTATGCTGACAGTCCAAGCAGTGATGTAGCCCGTCGATGTACAAAGAGGCCCTGAACTTGTATCGCCGTTGGCCAAAGTGAGGGCAGGATAAATGAGCTCAGCGACAGCCTTAAAGCAATCGGTCATGATTAGAAACATGACAAGCTGGTGTCGAAAGGACTTGTTTTTGAGTTTAAGGTACCAATGCAGCATAAAGATTCCTGCTACTGCGGATAAAGTGCTTCCGACAATGGAGGATATGCGCAAAACACGCAAATTATGCGGTGTCAGGACCATGACTCACGAGCAACCCAGTGGAGCAGGAGAAAGAGCTTCGACGGCTCCTGCACCGAGAAGAGGAATGGCAGCCTTTCGCGCACTTTTGCTTGTTTGTGCTGATCCTGTAGTGAAGCAAGTCCTTTGCGCAATTCGCCAGATGTGTAGAGATGGAAAAGAGAGTGTGAATGAGCGCGGATGAGCAGAGGCAATGGGAGTAGAGAATGAACGGTTGAATGGTGCAACAGAGAAGGTTTAAGTGGGTATGGAGATGGAAAGCGGATGAATTTTGGTGGTTGAGCGACGCTTTCCACAGAGGCGCCCTGTCAATCTTCAGTCTTCCTGCAAATCTGCTCTTCTTCCGACGCAAGTAGATTTCTCCCTTTCATGCATTATACGAGATGCTTCGCTCTTTTTCCCTCTTCTTGCACTAGTGGTTTATACCTTGCTACAATGACTCACTGACGCGTTTACCTTCATCACAAGATGTTACAAGGAGGATACAATCACATCTATGGTCGTCGGAGGTGCCGCGCGGACACTTTTCAGTCACGACTGCCGTTCCAGCCTCCTGCTCTCCCAACAGTCATAACAGACCGAGAACACTACATCCATAGGCCATGGCTTCACCAAGTATGACTGCCGATCGGATAGATAAGCGGTTGACCTTTGGTGAAAAAAACTTGCTGATCTCTGTGGCTGCGCCCAGAAGCAAGCGGATGCCATTCTCATCCATGGCGGAGAATTGGCCGCAGATTCCAGATTGTTGACACTTTCTGCCCTGGTTGAAAAGCCCACCCACGTTGTCACAAGCATCATTATCCGGAACTTAGAAAAGTGTCTGGCCTCGAACGGTTCGCAAATTGTCAGCGGTCGTTTCGTCACAGCATGCAAGATTGGTAGCAACGACTTGGCTTGCAAAATTGTTTCAGCATGGCTTCGCTACTTTAGCGAGCAAATACTCGTGCCGAAAAATTCCTGTCGCTTCACGTATGATGATTCGTGCTTGCAGCGGAAGCATCCACGAGAGGCACATTGGCAGCGGTCTACCCGATACGCTAGCACAGTGAGAGATTAGCGATATTACAGGAAGAAATGCAAAAACAGTGTTTAACGCTTTCCTAATGTGGAAACGCTGCATCTGGTCATTTTCAGCCACGAACGCAGATGCCATTCCTACTTTGCCACGTCTTGATTTGAGCCGACTCAGCCATGACTCTGAGTCATGGCACAAGACTCTTGCAAGAGTACTTCAAGCGAAAGTGAGACCTTTCCTTTCGTGTTCTCGACTCTGCATCTGGATCTATTGCGCATACTTTGGGCTAGACTCCATGACATCTACAAGAATTTGCAAGTCGCAGCACAGCAAACTTCCACTTCGCAGCTCAATCTTTAGGCCAGAAAGGTCAGGATTAACGCATTGGATCGATGAATAATTTAAGACTCTACTATCGTTATTCATTGCCTCTTCATGTGGCTGGAAACAACATTCTTCAGACTCGGCAGTTGCCATGAAGGCACCAGCCACAATTGGCTAAAAAGCGCACTATACCCGTGTTTGCACAGTCTTCTTAACACAGTGTTCTCAGTGTTTGATGGTGATTGCGTCAATGATACTTGGGCTAAGCCCGGCGCAAAGATAAAGCGACAGCACCATGCTTGCTGAGAGAGAAATGCAACTGTTCTTAGATCTGGATTGAGTTGCCCAATGCACTTTCAAGAAACTGTGGTGTGCGACCTGCATAATCTTGTGGTCCCAATAAGTTTGTGAATGGCGACCCTTTTCACCATTGACTGTTATATCACGAAAAGAAAAGCAGAAGAATGCAGATTGACATGACCAGGGCTGAAACAGTCAGTATGCCCTGACGGAAAAGGACAAAATGGCATACCTAGAATTACAGAGTTTCTCTTTTGTCTCGTGTTGATTTTGTTGAGTAGCGTGTTCATGCCTGGAATTTTTTGACTGGACGCACTAATGCGCTGGCCAATGTTCTGTAAACTGAGTTTCTGCAAAGTAAATTCATCTCGTGTAGCATAAGCCTGTGCTAAGACTGAGTCGGCCATGGTATGAGACGATTCAATTCGAGCTCTTTCATCCAACATATATGCTTCTTCGCCCGCAGCATTGCCTTTCCATTTCTTGATATCTTCGTTGACGTCGCCAAGCAGATTGTCTCGATCTTGTCGTTCTTTCATTTTTTGTAAAACATGCTGTGCAGTGTCTTCGTGCTCGTGCTGAATCTCTCGATGTCGGTCTAAATGTTGCTGTTTATTGCCGGGCGAACTGTGTTCTTGAAGCACACGCGCCAAGTCATCCAGCAGGGTTTTCCTTTCCTTGAGAAGAGCTTGAAGATCTGCTTGGCTCGGGCTACCTGAAGACAAGATTGTTTCTGTTTGATGCTCCAAGAGTCGTAGCTCCGCTCGTAAAGTCCCCCATGTTTTTGTCATCGAAAGCAGGGGAGGGAATGGGCACTAGCACTGTTTACAGGACTAGCAAGAATTTCAAAGAGCAGAGTCTGGACGCATAGAATTCTTCTCGACTGACCACTCCTAGCCGGCACAAGATCATAAGAGAGCGCGCACTCGCAAACTAACGTGCGCCCTTGCGGCCTTCACATGAGCGCAGAGACTATCGATATCGCTTGCGTCGTACTACACAACTCCACAGCAAGCGTTACTGTGCACGTGGTCCTCTGTTTATATAGAGCCTGGCAGCACGGCCCTTCGTATTTGCTCCTAATTTAGTATGGAAGCCAACAGGAAGCGTGGTCCTCGAGGACTGGGCTCGTCTAGATCGAAGAAACAAAAAGTTGAAGATGCAGAACCTTCCACGCCGATTGTTGAAACCACATCAGACACAAAGACTGTCGCAATACATGGTGAGTTTGAGGACGACGATGTAGTGGGGGAGTTGAAAGCGTTGTATCAGACTGCTGTAGAATACCTGAACAAGAAGGATGTATCGGCTGCATCACCAATTCTCAATGGCACAATCCACGAAGCGGATCGTATGCTCAGAAATAGTGCAGATATAGAAGAGTTTCCCTGCGACTTATATCGCGTGTATGCTGGTGCACTGCTTGATTTGTCGCTATTAGTCAAAGAAGACGAAGTTGCACAGGAAGAGTCCAGTCTTGCGTACATCGACCGTGCTCTAGAATGGTGCGAAATTGGACTGGAGTCTGCTAAAGAGCCCGGTCGTAACGCTTTGAAACTCACTCAAGCTCGATGCATATGTCAAAAAATTCAGCATCATTTGGCTCAAAAAGGCAGTAATCTGGAGGAGATCTTGAGACAAGTGAAACGAGCCAAAGGGCTCATCGACGAGTCGTTCAAGGTTTCATTTTATAAGCCATTACAGCTTTACCAGACCTTTCTCATCATACAGGAATTCGCCGATACCTTGTTGGACGTTTCGCCTGAACACGAGAGTTTGAACAAATGGGTCGAGTCATTTTGGACCAAGGTCTTGACAGCCGATCAAGAAGACGTGTCAGCACTAGAGGGCTGTGGCCGAGTGTGGTTGTCACTGGCTCAACCTAGCATCATGCTGTTGGAGAAGCAAGCAGAAACGGATACAGGGGCAGGCGAGGACGTCATTAGCTCTGCTCGGGGCGCTCTCGAGACCTCGCTTGAACTGCTAACACAAGCACTGAAGTGCGCCGAACAACAAAATATGGTTCATGGAGATCTTTTGTGTCTACTTGCAGAGGTGACTATATCCTTAGCCATTACGTTCGATGAAGGCCCGCACTACGACAAGTTGGAACAGGAAACGTGCAAATACCTTGAACGTGCGGATGCTTTGGACGGCTTCGAGCTTCCACTCCGCTTCCAAGAGATGATGAAGCCGAAAGCTAGTGAGGAACAGGAAGACAGTGAAGCCAAACAGATGCACCGAAATTCTCTTTCGTCGACAGGAAAAGAAGAATAGAATGTCCTTGGTTGTACTGCACGAGTAAACGAGTAGCCTTTGCAATTTGTATCGTAGGAATCGTTCACACAAAAACCGAGAGCACGTGTGTCTATCGATGCAATGTCCTGATCCATGTCGCACATGACGCAGACAAGTTGCTTGATTCAGACGAGATACAAGTACTCGCATTCCTATTCGACCTGTATTGCTTCTACCTCATCGAGATTGTGCACGAGGCTGCCGTATCTCAAAGGCTGCTCGAGGTCCGCCATATCCATTGTACTTTTCGCACTCTTTGTATCTTGTTGTGCTTTCGTCACTAGGAAGGTCTGGTGCAAGTAGCTGCGATGAATCTCTTACGTGGTCAGTCATCGCAATCGAATGTCGCGACACTTTTTGAAATTCGAATTGACTCAATGGAGCGAGATGTTATCGTGCTTCGAGGACACTCGACAGACTCTGAAAGCACTATCCTGAAAGGTGTTCTCGTCCTGTCCCTTCATGATCCGATCCAGGCTCGGAATATCACGCTCAGTCTCAAGGGAAAAGCGCGCGCTTCGTAAGATGCACGATTTCGACGTAGACAAAGAAGCTAATATGGAAAGGTGGATAGAACAGTTTGTAACCTCATCTCGGGCGCAAAGCACTCGACCACAACGAGAAGAAAGAGTAGTCTACGAAAAAGGCTGGTCTTTCTTGCCTTCAACTTCTCATTCGAAGACTATAGGCCTTGGCAACTATGAATACCCTTTTTCAGTTGAGCTTCCAGGAGGTAAGGCATCTTCAAGCTGCTTGTACTTATTATGCTAATTCTTCAGACATCCCAGAGACGGTCGAAGGCCTGGAGTTTGGATCAATCACATATTCTATGCAGGCCACCGTAGAGAGACCTGGTTTCGCAACAAATCTTTTCACGAAAAAACACATCCGAATCATCAGGACATTGTCTGTCGATTCTTTAGAAATGGCGCAAACACTTTCTGTAGACAATACTTGGCCTAACAAGATTGAATACTCCATATCTATACCCACGAAATCCTACCCAATTGGCTCCCAAATACCTATCGAATTCAGGCTTGTGCCTCTTTTAAAAGGGCTCTCAATCGCCAAGATCACCTGTACCCTCAAGGAGTATCAATCGTTCAGTATCAAATCCGGCTATCATGGATCGGCCGCCGTCAAGGAAGTTGACCGAATGATCTGTACCTCGACACTAACGGATCTCGAGAAGGACGTACCATGCTGGGAGATTGACCAGTCGCTCACTGTACCGTCCTCACTGACAGACTGTGTACAAGATTGTGAGGTCGGTCATATTAAAGTCAGGCACAAATTAAAGTTTGTTGTGGGCCTTCAAAATCCTGATGGTCACGTTTCTGAGCTACGCGCTGCACTTCCCGTTAGTCTGCTCATTCCCCCACATCTTTTCAACAGTGGTTCTGGATTTGGTTCTATGGACCCGACCGATCCACTGAACCAGTTACCTTCGTACAATTCACATGTCTACGATCGTCTCTACAATGGCATCGAGACGCCATTGCCCTCTGGTGTCAATACGCCTGCCCAAAGTCGGAGTCGCAGAGGGTCTATCGATGGGCCGGCCAACCACGAGAGCGAGGCGGCCCGGCGTGCCCTTGTTGCTGGTCTGCATCAGTTGACTGCCGTGAATGCACGTCCCACAGCTCTGAATGTAGGTAATTCCGGGCATAATACCGGGTCGGCCACTCCGATCTCAGGTTCTTCCACACCCCATCGGTCGGCGCCGAGTTCCTTTACTCCTGCCTTTAGTATCGACGAACTGACTCAGAGCCTACGGATGAGTGCGAATTCGCAACCTCACAGTAGAGGTTCACCTCACTTGCAAGCAGAGGATCCTGAAGTTCCCGCACCATTCACTGCCGAGCAAATGGAGGGTTTGAATCGCATTCCCTCGTATGACACGGCCACGACGAGAGCAGCAGCTGCACCGCTGAGTAGTTCGCTACCGGACTATGATCAGTCACAACCTGTATCGGGACATGTCAGCGGCACGAATACCCCACGAACGCATGCTAGTACCGCAACTGCCGTGCTAGCGAGGCCAGAGGCTGCTCGAACCGCGTCCCACCGCTCTGGTGTATTTAGGGCTGCACACGACCGGTTCACGCGGCCAAGAGACCATTGAATGATATGATGAGGTGCATGATATAGACGATAGAATAGCGTAGACATCTTGGTGTAGTTTCTAGGAGTAGCCGCAGAATTGACAGCTTGTGGCACGGGTCGAGTGCGTGATGAGGCTTATCCCACGAAGGAATTCCGCTCCCTTGGAAAACATTCTCTCGTACTGTACGTAGCCCTCCAGACATCTTTGTGAGTCTTGTCGCAGCGTGTCACACACACGCCCTCGGCTCAGCGCGACCTGATTGTATGCTTTGCTTCCAGAACTTTCGCCAACCACGCCCGACGCAATGATGGTCGACCAGCCTCTGGACCGGATCCCAGTCAAACGTGACCATCCCACGAAGAAATCTTCTCAGGCATGCGACAATTGTCGACGGAAAAAGGTTCGCTGCGATGCTGCTGATCGCCCTGAAGGCGGCTTGCGCTGTTCGATTTGCGTCGCTCAGGATCGCGAGTGCACCTTTGAACACATCCCAAGGCAACGCGGGCCCGCTCGAGGATTCAGGAATGCGAGAAGAGAAAAGCTTGCCAATACTGGCCGAGGCTCAAAGGGCTCGGCTCCGAGTAGTCCTCGTTCAGCGTCGATGGATCAAGGCACTCTTGCGGATGCGGAGACACTATCTGTAAGGTCGCACTCTATTGCACCTTCTACTGGACCGACATCATCCCTTGACGTGCCTTGCAATGTTGATGGTAAAACTTACCTCGAATGGTCTCAGTACGCCATAGATCGTTGGTTTGTCCTATATCAACCCACATTTCCCGTTCTCGTCGAGGACGCTCAAACGAATGGTTTCGACACCTCCATTCATATTCATCTACGTGCTGCCTTGTTACTGGCCACGTATAGTATCACATATAGGTCTCGAACTAGACAAAAGTCTGACGCTTTACTGGCTGCGCAATTGCTTTCACGGTACAGTTCGAGTCTTGCTACAGACCATGTTCCGGAGGTCCTTGATAAAATGACATATCTACAAATTACGCTCTTGCTAGCTATCGAGGCTGATCAGCGCGGTTACGATGTCGCCAACTCAGTCCAATCAGTTGGATATTGGTTGGGCCAAGCCACTGGACAAGCTTATGATCTTCGTTTGCATAGAGAGGATTGGAATGTCGTCGACACGAATCATCATATCCTTGGCCGCAGATTGTTTCTGATTCTCATCGTGCTGGATCGTTGGCACTCTGTCAGCACTTCCTCGCCACCGTTTGTGTCTGACACGAATGCTAAATTCGAAACTCAACTTCCCTTTTCCGGCATTACCAATCATTTATATTGCTTATCTCTCGTCGTCGGCAATGTGTACAAGACTATACTATCATATCGGAACGCGGCCACAAAGAACGACCACTCCGCTCTCGTGCGTCTGAAAGCGGAGATTGAGACTTGGCGAGAACGAGTTGATGTGATATGGGGACAGAGCAATCTTTTGCATGTAGCTTACTGGCATCTCTGCATTCTCTCGCTCACCGGGACCTGCAATGACATCTCCGACGTCTTGGAATTGCGTGAGATTGCTATGCGCATGGCTTCGACTTTGCCCAACTCTGCGACTCCATACACGCCCTTGAATCATCACTTTTTCGCACTCACGACGTGCGTCTTATCACATCTCCTCAATTTCTCAGAGACGAAAAGTGATGCCTTGAAAGGTTTATATAATCTTCAGGACGCAATTCAGCGTCATAAAGAATTGGTTACTGAAGATGATGCTTCATGGGACTCGAAATTATTGGAAGTTCTCACCCTGCTTCAAACAAATTCGAAATACCCTCGTCGAGAATTGATCGTGGGACGGTACTCCTTTGAAGGGCCAACTCTACTAGCGAGTATTCGACGACGAGGCTACCTCTTATCAATCGACGAAGCCGCTTTTTGAGACGTCTGGTGTCTTGAGTATTGACGTGGAAGGCTCTTATTGTTTTAGCGCAATCACATAATCACACGTTGAATTATGAGAAGTCTTCTTCTCCATGATCGTCTTATGCAGCTTATTATCTATGAAGCAGACCATCAATCGCAAAGCACGCGAATGGCGGAGAACGACTAATTTTATGATTGCGCAATAACGAGGACGCTCATAAATTGAGATTTACTCGATACGTTCTGAGTATATTTATCTATGATTCATCCAACCTTCACAATCTTTCGAAAGTGGGCGTCGCATATCATTGGGGTGTCGCATATCATGGCACGTTTCACGCTTTTTGCTCGAATCAGGGCTTCATTTACCGAGTCAAGGTTTTCGGGTTTTGGCATTACACCAATATTGAATCTGTTGGCATTCATTAGTCGTCTATTCTTCCTTTGTCCAATCACTTATAGGATGCCCCAGACTAGGTTTTCATGATTAGGATTTCGATGGCCTATAAAATTGGTGGTCAACGTAACCACAGAATGCGCTATGTAAATATCCGTTGATGAGATCTGCACTATCGATATATGTAGCTTGTTAAATGTTGTACAATCCGCAACACTTTCACTGTCGTGCCATGCATCATGCATAATGAGCATCAATGCAGCGCAGATGTGGGAGCTCCATTCTCAGCAATATTGAGTGAAATGACTTTTTCGCAGCACGTCTATCAGGTTACTGATAACTTTGTTGTGCTTCTACATGTCGGCAAACAAGGGCGTCCAGGCAGCCATCACTTCAAATAATGCAAAACGAATTGCTTTGTCACGGGTTTATCGACCGCAAATATTCACTCAAAATGTCGTCTTATCGGACGGTTCCACTTTTTCAAAACTCACCACATCACCGCGCTCGTCGTTGCGATTGACGAAAGATATAAGAAATGCACAATTATGGAATCCAGATGCTGGGAAATCACTGAACCAAGAGGAGAATCGTAGGATGGCAAGATTTAAGGATAGATTCGCGGGATATAGCCAAGAATCAGAGGAAAGTGGTACAGCTACCACGACGCCGGGATCGACGGCAAAGCAGTCAAGTAGTATTAGTAGTAGTAGTAGTAGTAGAGCGACGACGACGACGGAAACGGACTCGATGGATTGGATGGTGAGTGACAAGGCGAGATCGGCGCCGAAAATGAGTGATCGAGAAGTAAAGGAGTCGGGTCGAAAGAAAAAGGGCAAGAAGTGAGTGACTTATTGCAGCTGAACGACAGAGAGATACTTTTGGCTTTACGCGATGATTGTCTGATCACTGCGGTACTGCACGCGGGGCAAGAGTAAAAGATGCAATAGGGTGGCATGTACATATAGGGCAAAAACATGATTATGATGGAATCAGGGTAGACATGCGGATCAGCGACTCACAAGATGATAATCTTATATTCTCAAGGCTCTTTAGTCCTCGACACTGCAATCATTCAAGTGTGCAAGCTCTCTCGCGCGCACACATGCCTCTCGCACAAGCTAATGCTTTCACACTTGACGTATCAGTCGTATCTCATCAGGCTCCATCATTTTTTCTTGATCCTCAGTTCGCAGTGAAAGACGTCAACACAATACTTTGCTCTCTCCTTCTCGTCATGGATAGAAGGAGAAACAATGGGCCCGTGACATCGTACACGCCCATCTTTGAGGACGAAAGTGCTCAGGACGCACAACTTCCAAAGTCTCCGGTTCCTCCTACATCATCCAATACTTTCTTTCTACAATCTGGCGTCGTCCGACATGCGAGCGGATCGGCATACTATGAAAGAGATGCAACGAAATTGCTCGTAACGGTACATGGCCCTAGACCGATCACTAAATCAGCATACCGCGGCATAGCAACACTATCATGCACAGTCTCCTTCGCACCCTTCTGTCAACAACCACAACAAGGTGGTCTTACGGGCCAAGACGTCGCTCGCGCAATCGAGTCTAGTATCTTACTTGGCAAGTACCCGAAAAGTGAAATCGCCATCTACGTGCAGGTTCTCGAATCAGGAGACGCTGCAGTCTTGGCAGGCGCAGTGATTGCGGCAAGTACAGCCATCGTCGCTGCAAACATTGAAGTGTGCGATCTAGTGGCTGCCGCAACCATCTCCCGTAATGATAGGACTTGCGTGCTCGCATACATGCCTAATCGTAAAGAAGTCACCATGGTGTCCCTTACTGGTGACCTGCGCGGTGCCACAGCAGGAGACGAACCGGAAGAAGTGGATGCACTTGTCAATATGGCAATCAAGCAAGCCGAACAAGTCGCTCGTGCAATGCAAACGGTGCTCTTGCAGTAGTACTAATCCTCTGTAATTCTACTTGTCCATAGTGTACATATACATATACCTTGAGAGAAAGCAGTGCGCCCATAGCTAACGCTTGAAATCATGTAAATCACGCTCATACAATGCTTGCACTCTGCAATTTACGACTGAGTTCGCCAATCGCTAGTAAAACTCGTTCTCCCTCTTTTGTGAGCATCGCACGCTCAGCGTCGTTCTTCAAGCCAAGCCATATAGGAGGCTGATGGTCTGGCAACTCCCGTGTCCATTCCACAAATTGCGATAATTGATTTGTGTCTGGGATTGCTACTCGTTGCTCTCCATCATCCACCAGCAAATAATCTACGTCAAAGATTGCAGGAGTGAAGTATCTCTCGACAAGACCCCTGAGCTGTTGTTCATCCTCAAGCGTGTCGACGCGACCTCCATACAAGACTTCAATAATCAAGCATCTGATAGCCTCCCAAGGCATTCTTTCAGGAGCCAAGTTGGCACGACCACAAGACGCCTTTACCATCCATGAATCAATCATGGTCCTACCAGGTATTAGTTATTTTTGATGTCAATTTTATGGCTGAAGCTTACCTGGTATTTCGAAAGTCTGCGTCATTATATTCATATGCTCTGCTCCACCCGAGTTCGGGATACCGTAGCCGCTCCTGTACAACAGCATGAAACCATACAAGTATAAAGTGTAATCGGGACTGCTCTGCCGGAAGTAGTGCGTTATTTTGCTTCGGCAGTAACTTGAAAGTTTCGAGCATATTAGACCTTACTCCAGGAGGCGCTTCGAACATCAATACATGCGACATCATGATGAGATTTCGCGGAACGCTCGAGCTTGTTTCCAAAGTCAAGAATAGTCGGAAATCGCCGTGCGGTGTAAGACTATGAATGCGTTTTTCCAAGTGTCCGAGCCAGATTGGTGCCAGATGCACATTCTTGAGCAATACCCAAGTTCCAATTTGTGAAGCATTGATGATGGCACGCTCCGCAAGAGCTTCACTTTCTATTGATCCCATAGCCACTGAACGACAGTCCACATTCTGCTCGACCACAAGCGCATCGACCTTAAAAGCTGCATCATAACCCGGATTAGAACAAAGCATGATTGGCATTTTCGAAGAAGATGCATCACCTTTTACCACAGTTCGAATATCATAACTCGAGCCGTCCTGCAACGATACATGCAGTATTTCAGTCACCAGTCGCTCCAAACTGGGTATTATCCTGTCATTTCGTAACAGCTTCGTCAGCAGAACGTTGCATAGCTTCTGATCATTGGACGAAGTGTTGCGAGTGCTGTCGGAACTCTGGATTTCTATATCTCCCGTTCGTGCTTTCTCTTCGAACGCTGCACTTTCAAGATCTAACACATCTATTGAATTTACCATGATATGGTTTTTAAGTTGTACAATATGTTCGGAAATCCGCTCAGAAGTCCAACCACTAATATCATGGCCGGGCACATCCTGACTAAGTATTGTTTCCCAGATGTCCCGGTCCGATGACTCTTTCAGCATCGGCATCACAAGTAGTACTGCTAGAATGATATGGTCGCGGTGCAGCATTGATTGGCTGGCTCTTTCGAAAGTCGCTATGATCAGTCTCTTCAGGATGTCTTGAACACGCATATCCATGTCCTTTGAAGCATGTTTGGCTTGTACGTCCTTGAGGACGTCAGTCAGGATCACCTCGAATGTATGAAGAGAAAACTGATAAAGATGATTGATATCGCCAAGACGTTCAAGGATACTGAAAATCGAGCTGCAAGCCGTTCCAATCGGTTTATATATCTTCGTGACCTGTTCCATTTCCTCCATCACTACCTCGGTCTGTGCAATATCGAAAGCAACGTCAGCAGCCTCCCTTTTCAGGTGTTCTAAGGTCTCTACCACGACATTGTCCTCGAGTATGCTGCCTCGAGATCTGTTGAGCGAAACAAGCAGATCTTTCTCAAGCCTGCGTAATTTCGATTGAAGTTGATCCTGATTCATCAAAACGGTCGTACGTTTTTGCTCAATGTCCGGTCTTTCAGACTTCAAGGTCATCTGCAAACTCTGAATGACAAGTGACGCTTTCGTGACTGTAAAATTGACAAAGGTCACTTTACTGGAAATGTTTGGACTGAACGAGGCCATAGGATCTCTTGTAACTAGGAAGAGTCGGAAAAAGGGCGAGACATCTATGTCATGTTTTCCAATTTCTACAAGTGTCCGGCCTGCAGTCTTTTTGTATTCCCGATTGAGGACGTGATTAATCGCAGGATCAAGATGTTCAGCATCGTTGATAATAACAGTATTGCCAAATCTGAGAGCTGCTTCTAGATGTTTAACGAATGAGTCGTCTAGAAAACTGGTTACAATCACTTTCCTGTCTGAATATTCCTGTTCGAGGAAACTAGTGGCACGACCAGTGGGGTCAATTATTAATGAATAGCGAGCGTGATCTTGAAGAATGATTGCATTCTCGACACTGATGTCATCATTTGGGAGACCATTTGTTTGCCAGCGCGCTCGAACATCCGCAGAGGCAAGATACGTGGTATTTTGTTGATTCGCACTGTGATACACTTCAGCTGCGTGCAAATGTGCTGTCCAGCGAGCCTGAAGCACTTGCCGACTTGTCTGTTCGAAAAGACCAGAGTATGCTAAGAATGCAGCAGACAGAATGGTATTACCCACAAGTGTTCCTAGTTGTTCTTCGAACGTTTCTGAGCTTTTAGACCAGCGATCTCGTTCAGAAGTCAATGATTCGAGCAATTTGGTGCTTCTGAGAACTCTCGTCTCTACCTGGTGCATCTCCTTCTTTATTGATTGCACCTCGCTGATCAAGTCAGCATACTCAGTCTTGTAGAGCTCTATACTAGCCTCTAATTCCGATATCATGTTTGCCATAGCATTAGCCTGCTTTCGAGCTAGGATCGCTTCTTTTTCGAGTTCTTCAACCTCGGCACGTAGTGGTCCGACCTGATCGAGTATCTGCGAATACATCACTTGCGCTACGACCCATTGTACTAAAGGCCCACACGCTTTACTTGCTCGATTGACAGCTTCATACTGAAACATTGCCCTTGACATGTAATCTTTCTGCATGGTCGTACGCAACGCAGGAGTCATTTGTGTTTCGCTGTCAAAGTTGACGATGCTCGAGATGAAATCTTCTCGACGAATCACAGTTTGTACCGATTTCCAGCCTTCAACATGATGACCGAGAAGAGTACACACTGATTCCATGGTTAATTTGACAGCCTCTGGGGGATTTGCCATGGACCGCAACTCGGTGAGTTGTTGTTTCTTAATATTGCTGACTGATTTCTGAGCTTCAAGGACTGCTGGCTCTGCTTGAGCAAGGTCTTGCACGACAATAGCTCGCCGGTCATGTACAGTTTTCTCTTGTATTGCGATTGTCTCCTGTATTTCCAGAGAAGCCACCTTTTTTTGTTCTGCTTCCTGCTGATCTGCAAGCATATTTTGTAGCTTCTGGTTAGCTTGACCACTCTTGGTTTCTAACTGCTCACGCTTGGTACCTAGACCTAATTTCAACTCATCAATTTCTGAGACTGTAGAGTGCAATCTCGACAAGCCAGAATGCAGGTGACGTTGTTGATTCTCTAACTCCGTACGCTTACGATTATAGAGTTCGACGCAGTGTTTGAGCAGGTCCATGAAGTGACATGGCGTTAGATATACACGACCACTCGCAGTATGGCTGGCGTACATATCTTGTACATCGTAGTGAAATCTTATCAAGATATCAATGATAATGTCACGATAAGTGGGAGATTTTGCGCACTCCGGAGATAAAAGGTCATAATCTCGGGGTTTTTGGTAGCCCTGTTTGACGAGATCTATTTTGGTCAGAATCTCCGAAGCTACCTGCAAGAAAGCTTTAGTCGACCAATTATCTAGCCAATTGAGAACGCAACGGTTAAAAAGTGCTGGAGAGGTGACCGTGCTTGAAGAAAGATCGCTCGGTGGGTTCATTGTGAATACAACGTGAAGATTACGAATAATTTGCTTGGTAAACCAATGAAGAAGTTCTTCATCAGTGTCAAGCAATAGACCTTCTCGTTGTGCACCTTCCTTGCATGCGATCAAAAGAGCTGCCAGTTCTTCTCCGGCAAATAATCCGGGTATTTGAGCATTGGCAAGCAAAGTGTTCATACGCTCGAGAAAACCGGATTCAAGAACGTTAGATTCGTCAAACAGAAAACATATCTTTTCATCCTTGGTTCCACAGGAGCGCAATAGATCCCGTAGATCTTCATCGAAGTCTTGTGCAGAATACTTCCGATGAATTTTGATTTGAAACGTCTTCATGCCATTCAACCACGAAACAAACCTGCAAAGAGTGGACTAAATTGTCAGCTCATGTTAAAATACTGTGAGGGCAGTCTACCTTGCCCATCCCACTGATTCCAATCAGGATGAGGTGTCCTTGCGGTTGCTTAAAGACGCGGTCAATCTGCAGAACCTGATCGATCACTTCATCGAAGGGGACAATAGACGTGTCAATCTCTTCCTCAGAAAAAGTGTGCAGTCGGGCACGGATATAATCTCTCATTTCCTTGGCGCCTACTGATGTATAATGTTCCGTTATCCAATCAGAGTACAAGATAGGTTCTTTCAGAGCCACACACTCATCGATGTTTGGGAAGTGCTGTACACATACATCTATGATCATCTGATCGTTCCAAACACGATCTGCGCTGGTCACAAGCCGGTCACCAAATAATCTCTTTGCTTCATAAGCCCAAACTCGGACCAGGCTTTCGATAGTCAGAAACTCATTAGATCTGATCGCCGTACAGATGCCCCGACACCAGCGAGACAATTCACGAGGACTATAGACATAGTGAGGCTGTATATCGGTTGTAAAATGATGTGATGATCTGTGGTAGGTATCAATCATAGCACTTGTGACTTCCTCGGAATAGCCCCGGAGATTTGGCACGTATTTCAAGGTCGCCCTGTTGTAAGTGCCATATATCTGACGAAGAGCTGTGTTGGAAGGATAGTCGACCATAATGACTGGCACATGTCTCAAGAATCTTTGCGAAAGATGCGTGCGTCCAGGATCGGTGGGAGGGTTACAGGCTCCAACGAACTGGATCCGTTCAATGGAGATCCACGTTTGAGTGCTAGTCCTCCAGAAGCCTTTCCGTTCGATGAGTTGTCTCAAAAAAGACACTACCTTCTGTGTACCGTAGGCATCTGGCTCTGGTAGATTAATTTCGTCACAGAACAGCACAACCCATCTTCCAGGCTGTGACGGTGCAAGGACCGTTTTATTCATTGCTTTTTTGTATTCGCAAAATTGCTCTAAGGCTTTGAGTACCAGGTTGGGAGTAGTTGCACTTGAAAAGTTTACTGCTGCAATCTCTATATTCGCTCGCTTCTTCAAAGCGCTAAAGAGCGTCATAGTTTTGCCCGATCCTGGCGGACCACAAAGAATCAAGGGTCTGTGTTCCGCAAGCCAAGAGAAAATGATAGCCTCGTGTCTCAGAGTATCAATAGTTGGTACCACAACCTCTGCGGAATCTATGGTTGCAGGATCAAGTTCGATGGTAGGCACCCTGTCTACCCAGCGAATCCATTCAGCATCTGGCAAGATAATATCGAGGTCAAGAATTGAAACATCACTCTGTAAGTTGGGTATACTTACAGAGCTCATTGCATATATAGAATGTGCAAAGGCGACCCTGTCTGTCATCGGAGCATCTCCAGCAAATGACCAAATTATATAGAGCAACAACTTACCCACAATGTAGCGGTCAAGTTGTTCTCTTGTAAGCAAAAAGTCTGCATGCTGGGCATTATACAGTACTACATCTCGGCACATTGACAGAGAAAGAGAGAACAAGCTCTGCAGTGCTCGGCTTGAACTGAAGATCATGATATGAGGCAATTTAGAAGCTTCCTCCAATGCATGTGTAACGAGACCATCACTTTCGAAATAAGGGGACAGAATGTCAACAACAACCTGTTGAGTATCGAGATCTTCTATGGCTTTTTGTGAAATGTCCTCGTCCAAGAGTATCACTCCGCCTTGACGCAATTGCCATAAGGACTTCTCCATAGTCTGTGCGACGGATACATGGTCGTGATTGAAATATACCATACCGCAACGAGTTATTGTTGCCAAGGTGGCATGTCGCAAATTTTCGACTTCGAACAGGATTCTAGTGTTGCTCGGCAGTGGAAGTCGTTCACCGTTGGGTAAAGTCAGTAACATGTTATCATCTAGAATGCTGCGAAGGTCAATTTCGTTGAACTTCAACACTTTTGGAGAGCTTACCTGTTCAGGTTTTCCACCCATTCCGGATCTACATCGCCATCGAAGACGATCCAGTGCCGCTTGTTAGCTTCGCCTCGCAAATTATCGACGATCTTTCTGAGAATACTTGTGAACAACCCGTCAGTCCATTCTCGCGTTGTCAGATCAAGTTTTCCATATAGAACGTCTTTGTTCATGATTTTTGCATCAATGATATGCACCATTGCCTCTACTCCTTCGCAGATGCTAAGTGCTTCAGAAAGTAGACTCCAGGTCGAAGATTTGCCACTCCCCGCTGGCCCAACCAACATAATACCATGGTGGACTTCGAGAAGCTGATACAGCTGTATACACTTGAGTACAGAACGCTCTGACGGAACAAGCCCGCACGAACGTGCACGCTTTTGGATGGCATTTTCCAAGGCAGGATATGGTTCTGCGATATAGTGAATGTCAGGAAAAGTCTCCCGAGAGATCTCCAAGAGAGCTTCACAATCTTCGCCAACTAGTTTCGGCATGATCGTCTCTTGTATCCCACGCAGAACTATAGCCTTCTCATGTAGGAGTAAGTCATGTACAGCATCAGGTAGCTCCAAATGACCTCGTTTAATGCGACCACAACTAAGAAGGACACTCTTTAAAGCTCTTAGACCAAAGTCGTAATGAAGCTGTGCTGACATGCTTTCTTGACATCTGGTAAAGAAGGGAATAATTAGTTCTGCAAGAAGCTTGCCGTTGTGAAATCCTTGACCATAAAAGGTTATCTGGGCGATCGATTCCTTATCTGGCTTCGTCATAGAAAAGCTCAAGAACAATTTCTTCAAATTATCCGGAAGATTTGACCGGCCTGCATAGCCTGGATTCATCGTAACAAAAATCCCTAAGAAATTCAGTTTTTGTGGTTAAGAAAGCATATCGCGCTTACCGGTATTATCGTGTATCGCCAAGCGTCTCCCAACGAGCTCGATTTCAGATGCCTTATGAGCATTACTGGCTTTCATTCCAATTTGAATTGCCTGGATTTGTTGCGAAACAGCGGAAAGCATTCTCTCCTGTAAACGATTGAACTCGTCAAAACAGCCCCAGGCACCGACTCGGCAAAGACCCAACAGAATTCTGCCCATTGCTTGATAGTCGAAGGCGTCATCACAACAGAAAACAAGGACGAATCGGCCCAGTTGCGCGCCTAGTGCCTTCACAGTCTCTGTCTTCCCTAAATTTGTTATTCATATACAACAGAAGCATGCATACGAGATCTTACCTGTGCCAGCAGGACCGGAAGGTGATCCACCCAGCTTCTGATGTAAGGCTTGTGTCATTGAAAGGTAACAACGGTCAGTCAAAGGAGTCTGTACTAATCTCTCCATAACTCCTAGGTATTCAAACCCATAGACCAAACTTGTGTCAGCAGTGCAAACACACAAGCTGTCCAGATAATCTCGATCAGGGAAATGATAGAATCGCATGTAATATTGCCAGCGGAAATCATCCTTGACTTGGACCTTTGCCGGAATCAATTGGCACACAACGTCCCGCTGATGAACGAGTTCTGTTATCAGACCAACACATTTGGCTCGTGTCACGTAGGCAAGATCCTGCAAGACGAGTGATGAGAGAGTCGTCAAAACCTCGTCGATTCTTCTGGAGAGCTCTGGTAGATCGAAAGAGTTAGCAAGCAGTAAACACGACTCCACGGAGCTTGTCCAAACACATTGCACTGTTAGTATCAGAATCTGCATCGGGAAGCGTTCGATCCATTCACGCAATATGATCGGATTTTCTAATTGATCGCGAGCAGAGAATTGAAATGACGGGATTGCGTCCTTTAAGAGCGAAGACAAAGTAATCTGCATACCGCGTTCAAGTGCCGAAAGCCAATCTTTGATCTTGGAATGCTTCTTCACGGAGATCTCTTCCGCCAATACAACCTGTTCGCCTTCTTTTGAACTAAAGCCGAGGATGACGTCTTCACCCTCATTTAGACGGAGGCCGGAGATTCCTGCGAACATCTTTTTGAGATGCTTTTGGATGCGATATATTTCTTTCGCGTTGCCAATAATTTCTAACAGATCTTCATCACCTAGGAAATAAAAACGCGGAAATTGAGCTCTTTCACGTTCGAGATAGTCGCCCAGCGCTTTCTGAATCTTGGAAAGCATATCCGCAAGGCGCTGAATAGTCTTCTGTACTTGAGGAATATTGATGACTTCAAGGATCAGCGAAGACTTACTGACCCGACGCATAAGACCAAGAAAGTCAGTACTAATGTTCGCGAAACGCGAGCTCTCTGTGGGTAGGAGATGCTTGATGTCGACGTTATCGGTGAAGATACCTTCAAGGTATACCCACTGACGTTGCACATCTATCCATGTGTCGAATAGGACATGCACCCTGTTCAATTTATCTTCCCAGGCCTGAGCCTCCTCCTCAAAGACCTTGAAGTGGGTGCTATGACGCATCGCTGTCAGTGCATTGAGGTGTTCGCTCGTTTGTGCAAATAGCTCATCCCAGCCTTTAATGATTTTACATTTGTTCCGGTAATTGGTGAGGTCAAGCTTGTACTCAGTCCACACATCTCGAATCTCTCGTAAGAATTCTTCCACGGTAAGCTGGCCTGCAGCCTCTGTCAGTACATCGCGGATTTTCCTTTCATTCGTGTCTAATTTGAGATCCCAAACATCGCCGAGCAAAAGGGTGCTGTGGTGGACACGCTTATTGGGTTGCAGTGTTCTGAAGATCTTCAGCCAGTGACGTTCTCTCATCACGTCTGATCGTAGCTCGGTCAGCAGAACAATACTCCCCAAAAACGCTTTGATCTGTGCTAGAACGTGGTCAAATGCAGCATACTGACGAATGCGTGATGGCACGTCTTTCGATGACGCATATAGAGCATCCAAGGACATACGCAATTTGCGTGGCACAACAGACGACCAGGTAGTGTCCCGCAGGTCTGTTAATGCCTCCCAGATTGTAAAGACAACCGCGTAAACAGACCTGAAGTCTTCGATCTCTTCCATCACATTTGTGAGCTCTTCTATTGGATCAAATTCAAGCGACAAGGCATCCTTTGCTCGAGCAACCAGATCTACCTCTGCCTTGAGCTTCGTAAAATTCGCCCCAAAGTGATCAACTACGCCCTTGGCGACCTTGCGATCCTGATTGCCGGAAACAGGTCTCTCATTGCGCCAAGCTGAACATGCAGTAGAAATCTTCTTCCTCAAGTCGATGTCCTCGGCGTCAATTCTGAGTCGTAGTGTGTCGATTTGCTCCTCAACCAACTTGTTCTTTCTTCCGTAAATTTCTAGAAGAGCTGACCATTCTCCGGCTATTCTCTCCACGGGCAACCACTCGTCGGTAAACCGGTACCTTTGTCTATACAGTAATGCCTGACCCTGGTGAAAATCGCTCATTTTGGCAGTCCACACGGACAGCATACGCTTACATTGTTGTACTGTAGTTATGAACGCAACCGCGCTAGCAGTTGTGGTTGAATCAAGATTTTCCGACTCAAGGTCTGAACGTAGCTTGTGGATGGAAATGTAGAACGTATGCATTTGACTTGACAGGACATCTGCGAACCTGTTCAGAATCTCCTTTTGCCATGAGTCATACTTGGCATTGACCCGAGTTTGTACCTGGTCGAAACTCACCGTAACGTGATTGAAGCTTTTCACCGTGGTACTGGTGTCAAATGTAGTTCTAGCTTTACGTATTTCCGACAAGATCTGTAACCAGCTTTGAAGATCCGAGCCGAGTATATCCCAGACTTGTTCATTTTGAAGGTCCCAGAGGGACTGAAACTGTAGCCATTGCGCAACATAGTCCGCAACTTCTGTAACATTTCTTTGAATAGCTCGATGTGCTTCCTGTACTTGATCTGCAACCTCATCAGATACTTGTTTAAAAGTCGCCACTGTGGGATCGTCCAGATATGCCACATCCTTTGTATGACGCGTGTGCTGATTAGTGTTTAGACGTGGAAGTCGTGTCGCGATTTGAAGCCAGGCTGCGAGATGCTGCGTCCATATAACTTTTGCAAATTCAACTGAAGGAACGAGCCTGAGGAATCGATCTCTGAAAGTCAACTCGAGTTTCACTGACGAAAAACTCAAGAAATATCGTTTGTCTTCGTCAATGTCTTTCGCATCTGCACTTTCTTGATTGAAGCTTTGAATCCAGAGAGCTAAAGCGCGGCGACAGCGCTCTACTAGGACACCCTGCACTCGGTCATTGAGTTGCGAGCACCAAGAAGACAGGTTTGTATAGCCTTCAAGGCTTAGACGATCGACTACAATCTGCAAGTCATTGAGTGCACTTGCTAAAGTGCGAGCATCATATTGACACGTTTCAATTCTCAGGAAGATCTCCTCAACCTGCTCGTCAATTGCAGACAAAACACCAAATTTGTCCTGCAGAGCACGGACAGCGCCTGCCCAATCAGAAACGATCTGTGCAGCTTTCCGACAATGTCCAGATTCTTCCCTAAAGTTTTCCCATCTCAAATTCGATATATTCAGAGTCTGGGTCTGGACCTCGTTGCTGAAGCCGGCCAGTAGAATGCAATTTTTTCCTACACTTTCCATGCTTTTGTAAATTCTTAAGATGGCATCATTGCTCTCTTTAATTGACATTGCATGAGGATAAACTTGTTTAGCAGACTTCGCAGCTGTGCTAATCTGATGTGGTACATTGAATCCTAGATGAAGCAGATTGCGCACCTCCTTGAACAGGCAAATAGCGCGTTCATGAAAATTGACCACGATCTCAAGTGCGTTATTATTAGCACGATTTCGCACTACAGACACAACGGCTCCGCGGACAACATTTTCTTCTTGTCTCGTTTGTACCAGCCACTGGTCATACAGGGTCTTGACATCGAGATTTTTGCGGAAAGAGGTGCTTTCCATGTACAATTTTTGTCCCTCAGCATACAAATGCCAGTCATGGCCCAGGACACTTTCAATTTTCTGCATGAACATGTCTAGTCGTTGATTAATCTGACGAATCCAAAGAATATGACCGCTCAGAGAGGGAATGTCACGTAGCTTATTCAGCAGAAAAGCGTCGGAAGTGTGATATCGCATCTTGAATTTCTCCTGCAATTTTTGCACGTCTTGCTTAACTTCTTCCACAAGTTGCGTTTGATATTCTTGTACAGCACCTCGAATTTTGGGACGGACGAAGAGGGCATTGAAGGTGGAGAAAATTCGAAACATCTCATTAGCAGAAGTTGCAGTATCAAGTCGATTGCGTAGTAAAGCAATGATCGTTGCTTCAATGCCAGAGATATGATCATCATACTCGCGTTCTGCAGCGATCCAGATATCTGTTCCTTCCGTGGATACGTCCAGTACATCAACCTTCTTGAGGCTATCGTACGCCTGAGTGATCTGCTCAATAGAAGTCCGCTCCTGAACAAGATCGCGCGTGTCATTCTCTGAGCTCCATATGGGGGAGTCTGCGCCAAGTATTGAGGCAATCGTTTTGCACAATTGCTCGTGGCCTGCTCTGAACTTGCGAAGATATGCAAGCCGTTCCTGAATCTTGATATGGGCCGCGTTTACCTTGATTACTAAGAATTTTTCACTCCTCTTTCGAAGCACATCACGACTTGTAGTGATGAAGTCTTTGATTCTATTATCATAAGCAGCGAACACCTTATTCGCACTTCGTATGGTATCTTCAAATGCAGAGTACATTAGATGCATTAATCGTACACCTCGGAGACGTGCTTGGATCTGCGTCTCAATGTCCACTGTTATTGCCTCGGTCAATGGAATAGCTCTGGCAACAGGATATGGCACCGTTCTCAAGCGACGATTAAGGTGATCGAAGATTTGATCAACGGCAGTAGCTAGTTTCTCGAGTGTTGGGGCACTCAAGAGATCGTTCAGTGGAAAATCTCGCATTAGCATGTTGTATGATTTTACTCTCTCCCTCGACTCTTTGAGACCTGTATCTTGAATTAACATTGCACTGTTAATGCCCATTCTCTTGCCAGCTGCAAGAACCTCAAAGGTCAATGTGATTGGATCGGTCTTCAATTGGGCTTCGATGTCACCTAGGGTATGGTCCATACTGAGCCAGAAGTTAATTTCCTGGCTTGCGGTACCGCTACGAGGGTCGCGATCTCTGTCAGTGACTTCTTTGATTTGCTGTCTCCAAGCGACTGTCGTTGCTTGAATACTGTTTACGAGAGCCAGGTCGTTCAGAGATACTGAATCTGGTAGATCGTTGATGGTCGGTCTCCTTTGTTCAGTCACAGCATGTCTGACCGCCCGTTGTATAGCCGGATGTGCTACAAGCACAATAGTGGGTACATCGACATTCTGCTGGAGTTGTAGTAGACTGAGTTCCAGTTCAGCGATTTTCTTTTTCGCTAAGGGAATGCCTACTTGGTTAGTTAGTGAAAAGATACTTTCTCAGCAACGTACCCTGCTGCAAACTCTCTCCTTTTTGTTCAAGGCCAGCTTCGCTTGCTTGTGCTCCAGAACAAGCGTCAAAGTATGGAGAAACCGCTAATTTGATCAGGTTGTGCAGTGACTCAAAAGCAGCTGACCCATTCAGGATTGCATCCTGCCCAGGCAAGTTCAAGATCTGAATTTGTTCGTGTATAGGTCTATCTCCCCTCAGGATAGGAAGCCTCTTAATGATCGCTAGGGTAGAAACCAGATCTTGAGACGTTGTAAGGTCTGAGACCATGCAAATCTTATGCCGCTGAGGAACACTCCCTACGGGTATGAGCTAGTTTCACAGTTACAGACTGCATACAGACCTTCAACGCGGTCTCGTTCCTCCTGAACGAACAGTACTCGATCCGACGCTTCAGTTATGAACCTTTGTAATTTCTGATCATCGGCGCTCGCAAGAGTGTGTCTCAAGGCTGTGTCTGATGTGCCCAGCGTCAATTGAATGAGTTGGACAATGAAATCAAGCAGATCGCCCTCTGGCAGAACATGATCTAGAACCGCTGTATCATCCTCAGGCGATTCCTGGACCATGTCTCGACCAGTGTCGCGAACAGACACGACTGTCACTATCAGGTGAATGAGAACAGGAGCATTGGCACGTACGCGAAGATATCTACTTTATTTTGTTTCAGGCCCCACTAAAACCAGATTTCAGATCCATCTGCATGCGACAAAATTCAGAGTGCGCATGAGCTCCCAGCCGCAAACATGTTGGTACTAATTGAGCACAAGCTCTGGAATTTAGGCCAGCGACGATTCGATTATACAACCTTGACACTCAGACTCGCGAGGGCAACTACTTCCTTCTCTCATCCACATAGCCCGTCAATCATGCTTGTCGACATTCGATTTCTGCGCACACAAATCCATTAGTGCACAATACTGTGCGACAATACTATAAAAACAGCCTTTTAGCGTGCAACAACACTAGTGTGTATCAGAGCGATCAGGGATAGAATTGGATGGAGTTATGGCAGGATTTTCTACCAAGTGTAGCAGACTCCATGCCCTCCTTGGCTGTCTTGGACGATCGATGCCGGTGCAGCGTCTGCAAAGAATACTTACACGGACCCATGATGACGCTATGTGGACACACCTTCTGTTCGCTATGTATACGACGTGCACTGAACGCCGACGGTCGCTGCCCCACTTGTAGATCCCTGGAGGAAGAGGGCAAACTGCGAAAAAATCTCATGATCGAAGAGATTGTTGAAGCCTTTCTGCCGTTCCGAGACAATCTCATGAAGTTTGCAAGCGACAAAAGTAGCATCTATACGAATAATAAGCCCGATATAAGGCACGATCTTCAGCCTCAGGAAGATTTCATCAGCGAATCAGATAATGACTTTTCTAGACCTGCTTCTTCACCGCTACAGCAAAGTCCTATTCGTGCGAAGCGCACCATCAGAACCAGGGCTTCGGCTAAGACCCCATCAGACCAAGTAAGTAGGTTACCGACTGGTCATATCAGATGTCCAGTATGTCAAGGCGCCATACATCAAGACAAAGCCGAGTACCATGTCAACAAATGCCTTGAGGGCAGAGCTACGCCACCACCGCGTTCCAACGGCCGTTCGTCCGAGCCTGTACCCAATACTGATCAAAAATCGCACTATTTTGGCAGTCAAGTGAAAACGGACTCGGGAGCTCGATCCGGCACCCCGAACACAAATAATAGTGCAAACAACGCCATGAAGAGATTGCCCAAAATAACTTACAGTACCATGTCTGACTCTAAATTACGCAAAGTCATGATCGAAATGGGTATCAATTCTAGTGGTGTTCGCTCACAATTACAAAAGCGCTGTACCGAATTCATCACCATGTGGAACTCGAATCTTGACAGTAAACGGCCGAAATCAAAGAGGGAATTATTGAATGATCTGAGATCGTGGGACATGGTTCAGGCCAAACCAGTTCTGAAGTACAGTAATGAAGAAATCGATGTGGCCCACGACAAGGGTAAATATGATGACAATTTCACTGACTTGATTGCACAAGCCAGAGCATCACTAAAGAAGAGAAAGTTTGTCGAGACAGCAGAAAGTAGCTCGATCGATGATTGTAAAAAGGAATCGGGATCAAAGCGTCCCGCAAGAAATGAGCACTCTGTTTAGTCACATGTTGATAATGTAACATAATGTACAACAAATTTCACAACGCATTAATATGTCGATGGACAGAGAGAAGTTGTGCGGCGAGCAAAGATAGATTTAATTATAAACTCTCTGCCTATTTATGCCGTCTTTTGATTATTCTCATAACTTCATCAAGGAACTTCCACTTCCAAAGGCTGACTACAAGGTAGCAGTAATGAAAGGTACTTCCACATCTTCTCCCTCCAAATCATCAGCGCATATCTCCAGAATAAAGTTCTTGGCATGCGCAGGTATTGGCTTCTTCGAAACAGTCTCAACGAGGTCGGCCAACGAAAGTGCATACCGCTCAGCCAGCTTCTTCTGTGGGAAGAATGAAGCATAAAGCAAACTAGTGCCCGATGACAACATACTGATCTCAAGCCCATGTTCTTTTTTGAACAAGTCCAAAAGTTCTTGTAATGTAATTTTGGCCGATACATCAAAGCGGTCCCATATCTTATCTACCTCTTTGTCATTGTATTTCAGCTTCGAAGACGCAATGGGTTCCGAAAATCCGAAAAACGGTAAGGCAAGATTTATGAAACCATTCTTGTAATCTTCGAGCTTATTTTTCCCATCTATAATCTTATATAGCTCAAGGCAGATGAAACCAGTCGTCGCTGATGTTGTGGTAGCGATGGCAGGAATAATTTTGCCAGCGATGAATTTTGTCTTGTGGTTATCTGCAACGGCAATGCCGTAATTCATAGCCCTCAGGTTAGAAGCTGCCGCGATAAAGTCGATGTGGTGGTTGGTGTCATCATCTTTCTCGAACTCAACAGGATTAAGACGCAAACCGACCACAGCACTAGGTGGAGGAAGACTATTTGCAAGTTGAGCCAAGCTATCAGCATCGACGTCGCCACCGGCGTTTGGGTCAGGATCTGAATCATTGACCTGTATGGCCACTCCCTCACGTGGAGAGAACTCCGGTATGACCATGTTGTCCAGAACTTTCTTGTAGACGGCTGGGTTAATATCACTGTTTAGACCGAAATTGAATGCATGAAGACTGGCTCCAGCCATAACGTACTTCAAATGCTCGGGATCTTCCGCGTTGAAGGTCAATGGTGTGGGCGCTCTTTTCGGACCACTCCAGAAAGGGGTACCGGTAGAAGTCACAGAGTCCTTTGGAAATCTGTATAGTAATTGTTGGATGTTATTGTTGTAAGTTTTCTCGAACTCCAATCTTGCCCAAATGATGCACTCCTCAAAGGTAAGTGGTTTTTCTGTGACAAGGTATTTCTGAATTGTTTCCAGGATCTCCTTTTGATTGCCGTTTTGCTTCAGAGTGGTTTCAAGGAAGTTTGGTTGTGATAAATATAGGTTAACATTCTCTGCCGGTTCTTTAAAGTATGCCTCGAATTCAGATCGAGCCCAAGCAATAGTATGCTCAATCTGATTTGGAAAGTTTTTAATGGTGCACATCGGGAAAGATTTTTCTGGTGGGTCTTGACTCGATGAGTAAGACTCCGTGAGACCTGGATAGACTACCTGAGTATTTCCCTTCGTGCCAAGAGTGCCGGATTCAAGTAGGGATTTTCGGAAAAAAACGCATCTACGATCAACATAGGTCCTTGCATCAACGTTATCTAACGCGTTCGTGACAGAATCGAGGGAAGCGAAAAAGTTATCTCCAAAGACACTTTCAGTGTCGGGCCCAACACGCTCTCGATACGCAGTAATTTTGCCCTTAAGCTCAGGGTTCATCTCAGCGACGGCATCAGCGGCACATTCAGACTTGAGCTTGCCAACATCTGGAGAACGGAATAAAAATTGTCTGTTGAGATTTGATTTTTCAATAGTATCCATGTCAGTAACGGTAATATTTCCTGACGGGCCACTCCCAAGACCCATCATCGCCCAGTTTTTGAGCATTTCGCACCCAATTGCGCCGGAACCGACAAGAAATTCTTTCGTATTGATGATCTTCTCATGGAAGGATTGACCAAACACAGCAATTTGACCATCATAGCGAGTGCCTCGTGGCGCGCACTCTTCTTCTGAGATGTTTGTCGACTTTGGCAATGATTCTAGCGAGTCGAAATACAGATATTGCACAATGGGATGGAACTTGCCCGATACAGCTTTGAGCACTTCCTGCGCCACGATCCCACCGATGACAGCCACCATAGGACTAAGATCACCCCTAGCTTGATATGAAAGCTCCTTGATCAACTTCTCGTCTAGCTCAGGCTTATCAGCTCGATTCGCAGCTATATTTTGAGCCGACTGCCAAAGTTTAGCTGCATCTTCTTCATTTCGAGGTCTTGGTAAGTTTCCATTATGAGACTCGGCAAACACGTGAAGAGCTTGGAACCCAACATGTAGTTGGATAGGTCGATCGAATTTGGCATAATCAGAGATAAGCATCTCAGGCTCATTGATTTGCTCTCGAAGTCTCTTGAATTCGACCACTTTTGGAATTTTTGCTTGTAGAAAAATACCTCCTCGTGTATATTGACCCCTGCCGCTAAGATCGCCAACGGAAAAGGTGTAAGGACCTTTGACTGTCACACGTCGTGGCTCGCTACCAAGGTCCAATCCTTCCACCTCTGTAAAAGTGACGTAATCCCCGTCTTCCAAACCATGCCTTGTCTCATCAAGAGCTGTCACAAGACCATCTGTATCTATCTGAGAGATGATTCCAGTCAGAGGCGCTTCACCCGTTGGATCCACAATGGAGAAGGAAGGCCCAAAGTCACAGAAAATGTTGCCAAAAAGGCCTCGAACATCTGTTGAGATGAAGAAAATACCATTATCGTGCGTAAAGTCGTTGATTGCGATTTGCGTCGTAAGAGATGTCTCAGTGAGTACGACCACTTGAAATTGAGCAATTTTATCCAATTCCAAAGAACCATCAATAATGTTGATGGGCACGTAAGAGTTTAATTCTGCAAGCCTGGGTGCTGTGACTGTCGCTCGCGACCTACCGACATCGTCTGGACGTAAGAAGAACTAGTGGCAATGTCAATAATTTCCAAGCTTCCAGTCTGTATCACAACTTACTTGCGTAGAGAGATCTTCGATTTGTACTGGCATTGGATCGTAGAGAGTGATGGACTTGACACCAGCCAAGGCAACATTTTTCGCAATCTCGCATCCAAGACCTTTCAGACCTACAACCAGAACATTACTGTTTGCCATACGTTTCATAGCTTCATGCCCTAGCACATAGAGCTGTCTGGAGTACAAGCTCTCGTCAATGTCGCGCGACTCATCCACGAGCGGATCGAGTTGCATTTTGGAAGCAAGTGCGTCACTCATGCTTCTTGATGTGAAGAGACAATTGCTTGGGTCAATTAGAAGGATGGGTGAAGCAGATGCTACGCAAGACAAGAATGGACGCAGAGTGACCTCAAAGATCTGACACGTGTAGGAAACGGTCGTCTACCTCGTACCGAGCCATCTCCACCTTTCGCAGCATTCATCGACTTTTGCATATCCTCCACTTTCCCAGAAGAATGGATTACCAGAGAAATGGCGCTTCCAGACGCTGAGCTGCGTCAAAGACACGGCGAGAAGGAAATTGACCAGGAACCCCGGCAGAATGCAGTCACGGATTCTCAGAAACCTCGCAAACAATTAGGCCGAACTCCCGATGGTATCGGTAAGCTTGTGCTTGGTTGTGACGATCAATTGATGACCAACGCTTATAGTTTTCAATGTGCCAGTCACGACCGACATGGTCTCCACCATCCTCGATCCGAGAGAGCCAAAAACTGAATGGGATTTGCTCATCATAAGCACTATTCTCGCGCACATAGGCCTCTTCTTCGCTACGTCCGGAGCAATCCGTAAAGCCACATTCCTGCTACTGTTCATATTCTGGCGCGCGTGCTATAACATTGGTATTGGCTTTGTCTTGTACCAACAATCCAATCACAGAGCTCTTGTGAAAAAGGCTCAACAATATGGTTTGTTCGATTCTGATAAAAATTCCCCACTCACCAGATTCATTCGTAGGCAGATCAGTAACAAGATGGGAAGCGATTTTGTGTTTGAGAAGTGTCCAACAGAGTATCTAACATGGCTCCTCTTCCGTCGTGGCGTTGATCTCATTCTCATGCTCGACTTCTGCTCATACCTGTTGATGGCAATTTCGTGGGCATATGTTCCAGAATCCCAAGGCATGATATCGCACTCACTTAGATGGGTGACTGGTTGTGCCCTCATACTCTTCAACCTCTGGGTAAAGTTAGACGCCAATCGTGTTGTTGGTCCTGTTGGAGCTTGGCATTGGGCAGATTTCTTCTATCTGACAGACGCGAATCTTACTTTCGATGGTGTATACGAGCTTTGTATGCATCCTATGTATTCTTTGGGATATGTTGGCTACTACGGCATATCGTTGCTAGCATGCAGCTATGCCGTGCTATTCACTTCAATCTTTGCGCATATCTCTCAATTCGTGTTTTTATACACGGTTGAAGAGCCCCACATTGAGAAAACGTATAATCCTAAGAATCCAGTGCGAGTCCAGTCGCGTAGCAGGGTAGCCAGGGAACTGATGAGCACCGAAGTAGTGTTTGAGCCACAAAATAACCAGATGGTAGAATCAGAGCTTGATCATTCGAATATCAAGATCAAATTCAAGGGTCAAATTTTCCGGTCATTTGATCCATTCTATGCTACGGATCTGACCCAGATGCTGATCATCATGTTTGGTATGTTCCTGGCTTTATTCACGCCACAAGCCGGCTCTTCATGGACTTCTTCCGTGGCAATTGCATTCGTCTGGAGATGTATCCATTCCGTTGCTTTGATATATACGTTGCATGGTCAAAGTGCCAGTAAGTTATGGACTAAGCATTTCCTGAAGTTCGGGCAGTCTCCAAAGAAAGCATGGCAAGAGTGGAAAGCTATTTACGCAATCTCCTTGACAATGTTACATACTACTTTCTTGGTAGCTGCATGGAAATCATATTCGATACCACATGACTGGCAGTATAGCACTGTAACACTACGGCACGTACTTGGTATCGCACTGATTGCCATGCATATCTGGACTTCTTGCTCCATCTACGACGTCCTTGGCGATTTTGGCTGGTACTTTGGCGATTTTTTCGTTGAAGAACAGGTTCCACAACTGAAATACACTGGAGTTTATCGTTACCTGAATAATCCGGAACGCATTGTATACAGTTTCTGGGGTTTTGCTCTCCTCGCTAATTCTCATGCTGTCATAATGCTCGCTATACAGGCTCAACTCTTGAACCTGGCCTTCATAAGTTATATAGAAAAACCACATATGAATAAGCTGTACGGTCGGCAGATCAGAAAGGAGGCAGGTTTCACCCGATCCCTGAAAAGTATGCCTGTCGTCGACCATCCACAGATCAAGAAGAAAGTGGAAAGTATTGAAGTGTCCTTGGATCGAGCAGTAGATGCTTCTCTGAAGGCTGTTTCTGACTATATTCAACAAGCTCGTCCGCACTTGGATCGAGCCATGGAGGAAACGATGGTGCAAATCACCAGGTACCAGAACAGCATCGCCATCACAAGAGTGGTTACAGATCTGGATGTGGATGCAGCATCCTATTCTGTAAAATTGGCAGCAAGAGAGTCGAATGTTTACGGTCTTGGTGAAGCAATACGTGTCTGCTGGAAAGCCCCTCCAAGTCACAGTAGACAAGACTGGATAGGGATATATCGCGTCACAGACAACGCTTCCCGTGAAGTGACAAGAATATCAAGTAAGAGTCGCTGGTCCGCCATACACAAGACTGGATATGATGATCATAACAACGATATCATTGAGGATAAGGACTCTGAAGGCGTGGTCGAATTTCGTGGAGATACTGTGCCATGGGCTACTGGGACCTATGAATTGCGATACCACCACGATGGAAAACATAATGTCATGTCTATATCGGAACCTCTAGAAATATTTATCGAGCCGTCTCTAGAGAGCAACTATTTCAAGGTGGAACAGGACTTGCTGCACTTCGTCGGTCAAATTTTGAGTTCCGAGAAGGACACAAGCATTCCAAGCTTGCCAGATGACGAAATAGTATTCGCTGATCAGGCTGAAAAGTGCGCCAGCCGAATTGCCTATGGCATTCACAAAAGATATGGCATCGATTTCGCATGGCAATTGCTAGCGACGGATGCTACAATTCGAAATTACACTGCCAGAATTGCCAAGTCCCGACGCATCTTGGCACCTTTTGTTAGCTACGAACAGCAAATCACCAACCGAACAAATTAAAACTCCATTACTTGGCAGATTCACCAAGCTAATCGCTATAAAATTCACTCTTTTCTAATTTACGATATATCATTGCTTATACGATGTTCCAACGATGGATAGCTGGTTCATCGATTGCATGATGCTCATAATCTAATATTCCAACACCGCCAGCATCCAACTGCAGTGCTCGGGCACTTGTAATGTCTGCATTGATCCAGCGAGCGCCGAGCCCTCTCAAGATGTGACCGTGAGCAACCAGTAACACTGTCGATTCGATTATTTGACCTTTCTTGCGAGCTTCAAACGCGGGGGCATGATGCTCTGCACGAATGTGATGGATGAGCGCATCAACTCTAGTTTGTACTTGAGATGGCGTCTCTGCTCCAGGAGCTACATCAACCCATGTTTCCCACTTGTCGTTGCCTGTGATCTTCTTGATTTCTGAAGTTTTCATACCTTCATAGTCTCCATAATTGAATTCCGCTAGAAGCTCAGTTGTTTCTACTTGTATGCTATCCGGCAGGTTGAGCAAAGCCAGAGTTTCTTTTGCTCTAGCTCTTGGTGAAACATAGATTTTACTTATTTGTGATGGATCTATCACATTGCCCGGACCGATGAGGCGCGAAGCGGTTCTTTTGACCAAGTCTTCACCCTTCTTGGTGAGACTCAAGTCTGTGAAAGAAGTCCGTTTGCCAATCTCCGACCATTCAGTCTGTCCGTGTCGGAGAATAATCACAGAAGGCATGATTGCCTGACGAGGAGTCAAAAGCTTAAAAATGGGAATGAGTTTACGGTTGATGAGATGAATGTGCCACCACCACAAACGTCAAACAGCCTCAATCGATATCGTCTCCACCACCACCAAGACACTCCCCAGACACAATCTGCTCAAGCAAGTCTTCTTGCATGCAATCAGGACATACGTTTGTAGTCAGTCATTGAGTCGATCTGGCACTTCACTCGATCATTCGTGGATAGAGTACTGCGCGGGCGTCTCTGGACACGTCCGAATGGCAGAATCTCCACGGCCGCAACCGATACATAGGGTGCAGTCAACCGCTTCAGATGGGCGCTATGCGGATCAATTTGCACCATCAAGTCTCTCTTCCTTTACCTCGTATTTTGGAGCCTCAACAATTGGACCGGACGATCAGGAAGCAAAGTCGAGCAACGTCGAGCATTTCAATCCTGTTCCTACGATAAAACAAGCGTTTGCGCCGTATGTCCCTGTAGTAGCGTCCACGGATGCGAACGAAATGGTAAAGAGGAAAGGCTTTTCCAGTTTCTACGATCTCTTGAGACCGTTTGGAGAGAAAGTGGATGGAAATGTATCATACAAAGATCTGAATGGACAGAATACCATTTTAGACGGCTTTAGTCTCAATTTCATTGAATTGGGTCCGTCTTCCAATCTGGTGAATTATGGACAGCAAGACATACAACGCCCCGGACTAGTGCCTCCGAGTAATATATATGTTCCAGGGGGTGATCTTGTAGCATTAGAACGTCAAATCGAGAACGAGATGCAAGTTGCAGGTGAGAACCTGTCTGACACTTTCGACTTAGCAGCAGAAAGACCAAACAGCCACTCTGGCTCGACTCAGTACTACGAATCGTTCTATTCGAGTCTTTTGACAGGGTTTCCCACGAGTCCTCACGAAACTTTTGCTCATCCTGTAGCAAGCTGTATTGCGATATCTTCGCACAATGACTCCCCGATAGAGTCACTCGTTGCTTTATACAAGGAGAGCAGTGATCACTTACCCTCGTATATCGATCCTGGGTTTCTCAGGTACTACATCCTGATTCACGACGAAGATGAACACAAGCTCGATAAATCTCTCGCGTTGTTCTCACGTATGAAGAACAGTTTTGGCATACACTGTTATCTTCTCAGACTATCGTCGAAAAGCGTGACGATCGATGATGATGCAGTCCTAGAAGTACCACAATACCAGAGAAGATCTGCACCGGAACGTGTGAGATCGAGATGGCATGGTAGCAGGTCTAGCAGCCAGTTTCTCGTGAGTTCGGCTCAAGACGACAAATCGGCAATCAAGGTACGGTGTATACCGTATGTCGACCACTCTTGTCTCGTCTCACTCGTGAGGGAGATGGTCACTCAATCGATTGTGCCTTATATGGAACGATGTATTAACATGCTGAACGAGCAGGTCGCTGCCCCGCGGCGTGGACTCGCAGGCAGGTTCTTCAAGGCCGGTCGCAGCCTTTGGGGAACCTCCAGGTCTTCTACGCCAACGCACGGGAATGGAAACTACGATCCTGTCACGAGTTCTTATCCTCATGGTAGTCCTGAAGCGCAACTTCGCAAACTTGCTGATTTCTGCTTCATGCTTCGGGATTGGAAATCAGCCAACTCAGTGTATGACATGTTGCGAAAGGACTTTAACAATGACAAGGCATGGAAGTACCACGCTGGTGCTCAGGAAATGTTTGTCGTGTCTCAATTATTGATGTCTGCTCCGGTCACGTCAAAAATCAGAGCCGACACGATAGAACCTACCTTGGATTCTGCGTTGTATGGGTACCTTTCACGCTGCTCCTCGCCCTTTTCTGCGCTTCGGGCAATGGTATTGACTGCAGAACTGCTGCGTGTTCGGCCCAACGGTGCAAAAGACGATGCAGCAAGGTGGATTATGAGGACGATGGAATCAAATCTGGTTGGAGAAATGACGAGAGCTTTATTAGTTGAGCGAACGGCTTATTGTTTCTCTACCGGTGAGCAGCAATTGTCTAGTGTGGAGGAAACGACAACGACGCCATATTCATCGATAAGAGCAGAATCTTTCGTCGCTCTGCCCAACTACTCCGGTTCGAGACGAAGGAAAGCCGCGTTTTGGAGTGTTTTGGCGGCGGAACACTGGTCGACCATTGGCAAACACAGGTTGGCACGGCAAGCATTGGCTGAAGCATTGTCCGTGTATGGCGAAACAAAATGGGTCGCTATACAAGGCACATTGAGTCTCTTGAAGGCGGAAAGTGGGTTGGACAAGGAGTACCGCTTGACCCCGCCCGCGCAAGAAAATACCGTACCATTAGAGTCTACCAGTAAGAGCGAGCAGCAGATCAGCGTGAATCAAGAGCAAACAAAAATTCCCCAGGCCGATAGAGTGATGGAAGGTAAATCTCGAAAGGAGACAGACAGATCGCCTATCAAAGACTCAACCGAGGCTGGCAGTGCGATAAACATGTCGGAAGAGATTGATGATCCGCTGAGGGTCGGTATGGAAAGAAAGTAGTGGGGGTTTTATAAATTGAAGGATAGAGATATCGTGATAATCTAGCAATCAGCGAGGCATAGCGTTTATTTCGCTCTTTTTGTATGTATGGAAGAAGAAGAGAAAAAAAAGTCTCAATGCCACCGCTCTACTGTTCCGCATCACTGTTCCGACATTGAGGCTACGAGTTTTCATGCGTCGGATGAATGTGCGCAGTGCGTGTATCGCAACAAGATGAGGGATGCTGATGAATCGATGCTTGTGCTTGTGCTTGTGCTTGTCCGTGATGCGAGTGGGTGAAATCCATCCTCGCAAACTCCTCGGCCGTGACTTGACTGCCATGCGTCTGGCACCCCGCGCACGAGCAATTATCGCCGCAACGACACTGGACACCAGGTAATGAACAGCCCGGCACATCAAAGAGCGATTCAAAGTATTCCGGGTCGAATTCATCCTCATAATGATCAATCGCCATCATTCTATTGTTGTCCTCCTCCTCCTCCTCCTCATTGTCGATGCCCGGACCGGCATGGTAGACCATTGTGAATGAAGGCACGGGATCGCTCGACTGCGTCAAGTTGTCCATGTCTACGCCTAAATCTCGCAGCGGCATGTCTCTTGCTTTAGGACAAGCGTCCGCTACCGTAGATGCTAGCGGCAACGCTGCCCCTGCCGCTGCCGCAGCAAAATTGGCATGGTCCAGAGGAGTAGTAGCATACGGTAAAAGATTAGAAGAGGATGATTGAGGAGGAGCGGCATGCACTTGGAAAGCCGGCGACTCGAATAGATTTTGCGGCCAGATGCCTTGGGGCAAAGGATCCGTGCTCGTGCCTATCGTCCGAGTAGACTTTGGGACATGAGAAACTGGAGGAGCATATGTTGCTTGAGGCATGTGCGAGGAGTCCAGTAAGAGGGGCTGAGGTTGTTGATAGTACTGATTGTAGAATAAAGGAAGGGGAGGAGGAGAGGTGATTGGCTGAGCTCCAGGAGCGCCGGAGTGTGATGTGCTTATCGGCCTATGTGATGAGGAATGCACAATATCGTTCTGAGGATCGGATGAGTCGATCATTACGCCGAAGGAAGGCAACTGTTCCTCTTCAATCTTCAATTCTCGGGATCGCACGGGTATGGTGTATGGACCTGAACTTTGATTCTTGATTTGTGCAAAGTTGGTGCTGTGATTTTGTAAGGAGATTGGCCGTGTGGCTGTCGTTTGAAACGCATGTAGCATAGATCCCTGTACTTCTGTTGGTGTCTTTGCCTCTTCATTCGTGGAATTGGATGCACTGGAATTGCTCGAAAAGGTCGTGGGAATGTACTGATATACTTGTACTGGGCCTGCGCAAGTACAAGCTTGTCCGCTGTGACACTTGCATTTGCTGCCGGAAGCCTGATCAGCGGCAGTCTCGCCACACTCGCATCTTGTGTGGCAGGACTTGATTTTTCTCAAGTCACGACAGTGGGGGCACTGCGATACCGGGCGGCCCTTTTTGCGGATTTCATGCAACTGCCTGTCTGCATGCGTACAAGAACTCGATCTGTGGCCCCGTATGCATGTCGCGCAAGCATGTTTGACGCCAGAGACGATCATGAGCAATTAGCGCTCCACTGCGTATATCTGAGTATTTGCTTGCATCCATGAAATTTGGTTTTCTGTGCAGATGATCTACAAAGACGATTTATGCACGTGTTGCTGATTCTAAACAGTTGATACACTACTTCTTCTCCCAGTCATTGTCCTCTCTGCATTCTTACATCTTGATCATACTCCTTCTCCAACCGTACTCTGAAAACTCATTCTCCAATCCGCCGGACTCTTCAGCCATCTCCCTGATATAGAAACCATCGCGCGGGTCAAAGTCAACGGCGATGCCAATCTCATCGAGCTTTTCCATGATCTTGTATCTATTCCTCGCTCAATACATCAGCGTGCGCACGCTGGCTGCCCACACCAAGATATTTCAGGTTCTGTACATGTCCCTGGCCTTTTGCGTTTGCTAGTAATATAGTGTCGGCCAAACCACAGTCTCCCGTGGGATGGTAGAGTTGAAGGCCACGCAGGTTTGTGAACCGTGTCAGAATGTCAGTCAGTGTATCGCGATCCACTTCTCCAGCATGAAGCATGAGTGATTCTACAATGCTTGCATAAGAAATCCCATTGCCTCGTAGCAAGGCCTTTTAGACACTCTTCGGACAATGATAGAGATCCGACCACTTCCACGCCTGCATATCGTTGTCGATAATGTCCATAAAACCAGAGTAAGTTTCTCTCGATACTATAATCTCCACAGGAAAGAGCTTAGCATGTAATGAGGAAAAGATTGGACCGCACCGCAAGAGATCCTGTAACATCGGCGGTTGACATTTTGTTCATGATTGCAATGGTGATTACCTTTGTAAACCATTTATATGGTCCTGTAAAGAAAGTTTTTGACATCATAAATCATGATGTGGCTCATGAGGTGACTTATTGTTGTAAGTCACATCATGAGCTAATGCTACAGCGAGCGCGCGAGTGGTCACCAATGATTCATAGCACATCAGACGAGTCACTCGATTACACCTGCAGTGCTCACAGGACAGTTCCTCTCCTGATCGTGCCTAGTATTAGCTAAAGTAGCCTTAGTAGCATAAAATTGTGTCATGTCTTTTGCTCAGCAGCTACTTTGGAACATCCTGCATCGCTAAGGCAGTCATAGAGATGTAATCACCTGTACACGACGCAATTCCTCTATGTAATGTGATGTGATGTCTAGGTGAGTTGTGCAAATTGCAAACTGTCGTAGGCGGGAAGTCTTTCTGCTCTTGGCTGACACTCTGTTTGTCGAGCACAAACAACGCTTGACAATGTTGAAGAGGTTGAGCCTCGAGATGTATCGGCCTCTTTTGAGATGTCTCGCAACGCAGAATTCCGCCATAATCAAGGCCTCGAGATACCGGTACGTGCCTTGCAGGAATGCTGCTACGGCACTTGCGGCGCAAAACACTTTCGGCCAAGCAGTCCATCAGACACATCCACACCTCATCAAGGACGGAGAGGGTAAGATTGTATGCTCTCATATCGACACTAATCTCTGATGTCACCAGTCACGCCCGGCATTAGTGCAGTAGAGTATGAGCTGCGTAGAAGTTTGCTCGTCAAAAAGTTGACGAAAGACTCCATCGTGTTTGTTGTCGGTAATGTGCGGCCCAGAGGAGACCGCTGTGGTATGGCAGACTAATGGATGGCAGGTTCGGGGACGCGGTATATGAGAGGCGTGGCATTCTCCGAGTTCAGACAGAATGCCAACATGTTTTATCTGACAGGCATCAATGAGCCAGACACAGCCATGATTTTGCAAACAGATGATTCAGCGAAAGGCTACTCTATGCATCTCTTCATGCAACCGAGAGATGAAGGTGATGAGAGTTGGTTTGGGTACCGATCAGGCCTTGCCGCCGGTCATCACATCTTTGGCGCCGATGAAGTGGAGGATTTCAACAAGTTTTCGAGGACGGCACGCAGTATGCTGACATTTGCCAAGACTGTCTATGCTGATCTGACCGAGGGCGGAGACATGGCTGGTTCGTGTCTACCTGAATTGAAGACTGTGTTGAAAGGCACGCAGTGTAAACCGTTGTCTCCACTGACACATCGATTACGGGCCATCAAAAGCGAATCGGAGCTTGATTTGATGCGTCAAGTAGGACGTATATCAGGTCGTACATACACGGATGCTATGCGATGCAGTTGGTCGAGTGAAGCGGCTCTTCAGGCTGAATTGAGGCATGGCTGGGTACGACACGGTGCTGATCGTGAAGCGTACGTGCCTGTCGTTGCAGCAGGCAAGCGTGCGAGTTGCATTCATTACACACAAAATAATCGGTCCATTGCACCGGAAGAGATGATTCTCGTGGATGCCGGTGCAGAATTGGGAGGATACTTGACTGACATTTCGCGAGCTTGGCCGGCCTCTGGCAAATTCTCCGATCCACAAAAAGATCTCTACCAGGCCGTCCTCAACGTCGAAAAAGCCTGCATCAAAATGTGCACTTCTGATTCATCACACTCGATCCAAACGATACACAGTGAGAGCGTTGAACTCTTGAAGATGGAACTTCGTAATTTAGGCTTCAATCTCAATGAGGGCGACGTGGAGAGATATCTATATACGCATCGTGTCGGTCACCATATCGGTCTCGAAATACACGACTGTAGCTCCATGGCTGGCTTTGAATCACTCAAGACGAATCAGACCATCACGATAGAACCTGGATGTTATGTCCCGGACACGGAACAATGGCCAAAACATTTCAGGGGTCTCGCATTGAGGATAGAAGACAGCGTTGCGATTGGGAAAGAGGTGCCTACGATTCTGAGTGTGGAAGCAGTCAAGGAAATTGTAGACATTGAAGCATTGCGGGACTAAATAGCCATCAAATTCATCATTTTGTATATACAGACTTTTTTTCTTTTTTTTCTGAAATTATATTCTTTCAAGTGAGTAATTGAACGTGATGATTGGGCAGTTTAGTGCTGCAAGTGTCGGGAAATGAATGTCTCAGGCTTGGGCCACTGAGAAGATGTACGCAGAGACCCCCGTTTGTCTATTGCTAGACCGGTGGAGAAGGTTGGTAAGTCGGAGCACAATCTATGGGCCGGGAACGCTCTGCTGGCCACTGAGTAGGCTGCAGAGAACAAGTCGCCGTAGCGAAGCCCAAGTAAAGTATTTACTATAAAGTAAGTTCCTCTACTGATGATATGTGAGGAAAAAAGTTTCTCGTTGGCAAAGATTGAAATTTCTTCTATACCACTCAAAACACAGAGGAGCTCTACAAACTCTGTTGCGCGTGGAGCTCTTTCTTGACGCGTAAATGGGAAAGACGCGTTTCCGACAAAAGTTGTTTTCCCGTCGTAAAGATTCCACTTGGTCGTCTCTCAGTCTCAATGGCCAACAATTATGGCGGCAATTACAATGAGGGAGGGTATCAGCAATCAAATTACAATGCTGGAGGCGGGTACAATTCCGGTGGTTTCGTAGCAAGTCAAACCACGCCGGGCGGTGAGAAGAAAGGAGGAAATAATGCACTGCGACCCGTCACCATTGCGCAGATTCAAGCAGCGACACAAGCGCATCCTGATGCAGACTTTAAGATAGACGACTCGGAAATCGGGACATTGACGTTTTGTGGACGCGTGGTGAATGTTTCTGCGGCAGCGACAAATACGACCTATAAAATAGACGACTCGACTGGGTCGATTGAAGCGAAACAGTGGGTCGATGCCGCGCGTCAAGGGGAGTCTGAGATTCGTCATGATGTTCATGTGAGAGTCCATGGCACGCTGCGCAGTTTTGCACAGAAACGTCATGTGGCAGTCAATAATATCAAGCTTGTGACGGATGAGAAGGAAATGCAGTATCATGCCCTCGAGGCAAAATACGTCTCGCTCTATTTCTCACGAGGACCGATCGCTCACTCTGCAGCTGGTGGCAATGGCAATAATGACAACGGAGCGACGGGGACGACGCATGAGTCCTCTGAACTCGCTAGCAAATTGGCTCAATTGGATCCTTTCAGCCGGAAAGTCATGGAGGTCATCCACGCGAGTCCAGAAAGTAATGAGGGAATCAATGTGAGAACACTCCAGGGCATGATTGGAGGCGGCGGAAATCTGCTCGCCACGATAGAGAGTTTGAAGGAAGACGGACACTTGTATACGACCATTGATGAAGACCACGTTAAATCTACCATGATATAGGATTTTATATATTGAACATATGGTGAAAAAAGGGCTACATCTATGTGGCATAATTTGGTACAGTGAAGAGATTAAAGGTCGAGACCATGCATGGTGCAGGATTCACAATCATGCTGCAATGACAGACTGATCCATCGCATGCTGGACTTCCGTCATGTACAAATCGATATGACGAGCCAATTTGGCAAACTCGCCATTGACACTCTGAACTTCTTGCGCGAAATCGCGCCTGAGCTCTTCAATCTTGTTTTGCATACTCTCGATGAGTGCCTTTTTCTTGTCCATTTCATTCTCAGTCTGCAAACGGTCTTCCTGCACGCTTTGTCTCTCTTCCGTAATCTTCGCAGTCCTCGCCCGTGCAGATTCGCGCTTCAAGTCCAACTGTCGATTCGTCCTGACAAATTTCTCCTCGGCATTCACCAATTGTCTTTTCAATTGCGCTTCGCGCACCTGCAAATCACGAACCTCCAGTTCCTTCTTTTCCACCGACTCTTCGAGCTTCATGACTTCTTTGTGTGCAGCATCAATACGATTGACCTCCGACTCACATTCTTCCATCAGTTTTATACACGACTGTACATCTCCCTCAAGCGTAGTCAATACCTCCAACTTTGCATTGAGCTCTCGTGTCTTCTTGCTCCTCTCACTCAGCGAAGCTTTTTCATTCGCAAGTGACGCCGACATGTCCGCCAATTGCTGCTTGAGTTTCTCGGGAGAGTGCACAATACGCGACCGTATCTTATGAATCTCTCGCTCCGTACTCTGTCGCAAGGTAGCATTGTTATCCAGGCGATTTTTCAGCTCCCTCTTTTCCTCCTTCGTCCTATCATACTCCGCCACTGTATTGCCCTCTTTGCGCTTCAAATCAAACAACTCATTCGTAAGCGCTTCATTTGTAGCCCGAGCTTGCGCAACCAATGGCTCCTCCTGTATGCGCCTGACTTTAAGCTCTTCTACGCGCCGAATCAAGCTCTCATTCTGATCCAACAAGTCGTCGTGTTTCTTCTGATAGGCAGATGCTTTAGCAGCAAATTTGTCGTACACTTCGAGTTGTTCTTCGCGAAATTTGGCGAAATTGATGATGGCAGATAGTATGCGGCGCACTCGTACAGCATCTGGTTTTGTGATGTCTTGCAGGGAAAATTGAGGGTACCCGACTTCGCGCATGAGCTTGTGTAGGTGCTGAAAGAAGACCATGAGTAACATGCTGTCGGCATAAATATCAAAATGATCCACCTTGTCAGCGCACTCTTCAATGGACGCATCAAAGAATTCCTTGGTGACGCCCATAAGAATATCCGCAAACGCGCTGTATATTAATTGCATCTTCCCGGGAGTCGGTCTTTCGAGCTCACTAGGCCCCATGGGTATGCCCAGCTCGTTCATGCATGCCAGAATTTCGTCATTCTGGAGCATGGGAAAGATCCAATTTGTATTATGATTCATCTTGATCCTGCTTAGCGTAAGAAGAACAGTTGAACAATCACACCATGGATGGTCGCGTCATGTGCAGACGGAGAAGAAGTTTTGTTTTGATTCGCGCAAATGTTGTGATGCACGTGCAGAAAAGTGCTCAAGTGTCGCAGTAATCGTTGACTCTGATCATCTTGTCTGGAAATCATCAGCTTTGTTCTGGCTATTTGTGACGGCAACAGTGCAATACCCGTGTCATTTGCCTGACGTACATGGTGTAGTATCAGAGAATCTGTAGAGAAGCATAATAAGACTTTTACACGGCTCACGCGTCGTCACATATGCTAATGCCAAGGGTGTCTCTCACCACGGGATGAGCTCCAGAGTTGTCCCAAAAGCACGTTCGAAGCGTATGGAATAATCAATCATGTGCCAGGTCGGCGTCTTCACTTGGTGTTGCCTCAGATCGGTCTCAGGCGCTGTATACCTTTCGTCCATCAAACATTTCGAGCTACATCTCATTCAGGATCGGACTAAATCAATCGCCTGAAGGACGTGTTTTGACGAGGTGCGAGAAAGGTTAGACCAAGGCGAGTGCTTTTATTTATCATTTCATAAAGTTTTGGAGGTACAAATACAATTGCTGACATACGATACTGTCTCATACACGATCTAAGCCAAGATGTGGGCACCACGGGAAGCTCGCTTCTAGAGACGACCGCATTGGTGTCCAAGGCTAAGCACCTGAAGATGAATGCGAGTTCTATGACTGGAGTTGTTGGAGAACACGCTGCACCATCTGTTTGCTAACACTCTCAAAACCACGTCCCGTTTGTCGTACTGCCTGCCACATCTCTCGGACCGTAACGTCAACCTTGTCGATATTGTGCCCCAACAGACCCTGCATGATTTCCTGCATGAGCACGCCGAGATTCCAGATCCCGACCACAGCATAGGTCCCTTTCTCAGCATTGATTGTTATGATTGATCCGTCACGCACCAAAGCCGCGAGGCATGTATTGATTGTGCGGTACTTTTGCCCGGAAGTGATTCGACTTGAATCTGTTTCGTGATCGAGTCCTGCCGCGACTCTTTGGTTGTTGAGGCTCTTGAGGGCCACACAGAGCACTGCCGCTTCCAGGTCTGGCGAAGCACGTAAACCATTCACTGAGAACTCTCTGACATTGTTGCTCGCAAAATGCTGCAAAAAAACCAGCCTGAGTGTGCGCAAGACATGCTGGGACGTGTCAAGTGATGGAAGATCGAGATACGCATTCTTCTTGTCCTCCTCTTTTGCTTGAGCTCGGCGATTTGCGCGGAAAACTTTTCCCTCTGTCCCCATCTTATCGAGAGTTGCCCCTGTCGTTCTAGCACTCTTCTCCAACAAACCAGAGGGGTCTAAGAGTTCTTGTGGCACGACCCACGGGACATCTAAGACTGACTGTTTGTACGCTATGCGTGCTTGCCAAGCAGAGAACTCGAGCGCAGGATCTTCGAGCTTCTCTAATTTGGAAGCAACTAATTGCAGATCTCCCCGAAAGTCAGTAGACAGTTCTCCCTTGACCTTAATCAGGTTACCAACATCAATCGAGCAAGTATTGGTATCAAAATCGGCTTTGATTGTCTCCAAGATCGGTCCTCTGCAGTATAGATTCATGCACCTGCCACTTCCGTCGTCAAGCTCGATTTCAGTGAACTTTTGCCTTATGGTTACTCCAAAAACGATACCAAGAAGCTGGATCCATCGCACTGGATGATTATGCCAAAACCTCGCCCCTGTCGTCTCAAAACCTTCTAGTGACTTGAGACGATAGCAGTCCGCGACAAAGAGCTTCACCCAGGAGCGATAGGTCTTGGAGAACTGAAAGTACTGAGGCTCATAAAACACATACTGTATAACAGGCTCCGTCGGCATTCACTGCAACATGCTTGCAGTGCACATGAGCGACGAGAGAGCAAAGACGGAACGAAAGCGCTATACAAAACGCGAACGAAGGGAGGCTCTTGGCTGTGTGAAGCAGAAGCTCAAGAGGAAGTTGCAACAAGACGCGTTGTAACGACTGACATTTCATGTAGCGCGAGTGCAAAGCTGACCACGTGCAAATATTGTCCTTCAACAGAGCGTTGATAGCAACACGAGTGACCTTTATTACAGATCTAAAGACGAAGCTATACGTACATAGCAGTCTTATGCGTCACAACAGTCACTGATTTGGGAATTGTAGTTATACCTACGGTAGTCAAGTAAAGCTCGTCTTTCACAATTGAGTCGTGTAACGCTCGTACTACTGCTTCAACTGCTAGCTAAAGGACGCAGTAGTGATTCAGGACAAATCAGCCCACGTCGTGTCTGCCTAATGTGAAGATGCCGTACGTGTCGATTGCATGAGTACGATTACTTGTACAGGCTCACCGGTAACTAAATACCCAAGATACGACATCCCCAACATTTGCCCGACATTTCCGAAGATATCAAGCAAGCTAGGGTAATCCAGAGTGGAGCTGCTATCAATCCAGTGTATCCTGCTCTGGCATTTCTTCGCGTTCCTTGACTGGCGTTCGGCAGATGGGACACAACCCGTTAGTCGTAACCCAGCTCAAGAGGCACTCTTCGTGATAGATGTGATGACAATGCAGCTCTGCAAGGACTTCGCCGGCTTTGTATTCTTCTTGACAAATACTGCACTCTTCGCCGATCTTGGAGCTTTCGAGGCCCTGACCATCTTGACGCAGTGTTATTCTCCGAATCTGTGCAATAGCTCGTTCACTGGCTGCGTGAACGTTGGACTGCGGATTCCGACCCATCAATTCAGTGATGATGTTATCAAATGCTTCGGATGATGCATAGTCTCCAGCTCGCCCAGGAACGGCACCAAGTGCTTGTGCAAGGAAAGACGCCAGATCTGGAAGGTTTCGAACATGTGGAACTCCATCATCTGGCGCATCGTTACCGTGCTCTGTCGAATGAGCAAAAGCAAAGTTTCGTGAAGTTGAGTCGGAAGTCTGCGCAGTCTGTGGCGCAGATGCCGCAGGTGGATGTCCCATAGACCCAAAGGTGAAAGTAAAAGTCCCTGACGGACTTTGAGTTGTTCGAGAAAAGTTCGATTGTCCAGGAGAAGCCTCACGCGCGTGGCCTTCTGGGAACTGCCGAAACATTTGAGAGAAGAATTCATTGAAAGGTCGTGGATTCGGTAATTGACTGGATGCTTCAGCAGTTGTTTCGTCATCCCCAGAAGCAGAAGCCGAAACGGGAGAGCCACTTGTAGGCCTCTCATCATCTTGGGACGAGTGACTCGTGCCGTGCTCGCTGCTCGACAGATCTGTTGGCAGTATCGAAGACAACAGATCGGACAGCATGCTTGAAAAGCCAGGAACACCAGACGCTGCTCTTGAACCTGCTGGGGACGCTCCCATGCCCGCAGGAGAACGTTCTACCTGCACAATTTCGACAAAGTCGGATTGACACTGAGCACATTCTAGGATGTCCCCTGACTGCGGTGAGAACGCGTCGCAAGCAAAACAGTGCAGCAGGGTGTCCGACATACAAGCGTAGCCTAAGATAATCCCTTCATTCCTGTCTCATGGAATGACGAGAGGCAAATGAGCTGTTCTTCAAGAGACACAAAATGCGCCGCTGACAAGAATGCGGAGCTCTTCTCCAGACTTCGGTTCCTCCGCCATTCAACTGCTTTACACACCTCGCACAAGCAGACAAGCAGATTCATCCATAGGTATAGACTGAGGACAGTTGCAGGCAAGCTGGCTCTATCCACAGCTGAATGTCACGAACGCTAGTCCGATACACTGTTCCCTTGGATGCCTCAGCACAACTCACTCATCGGCTTGGAATCAATTCCCTAACTATCGACCCTTCGAACTCTGGGACGTTGTATAGTGCTGGAAGGGACGGCATCATCTCAGCATGGGACCTGCAGATGCATCTGTCTCGTGCTCCGCATAAGTTCCACGACGACAGAACGGAAGTTCAGATCAACGACATATATGGAGAAGCGAAACACAAGCGAGGACTACAGGCGCACACACATTGGGTTAATCAGATTGCTACCTCGTCAGATTATCAAAGTATATACTCATGCTCGAGCGACACGCTCGTAAAGTGCTGGCGACCAAATGCCTTTGAAAGCGATAAAACAGAGACCATCGGCTCACACGGAGACTACGTCAAATCCCTCGTAGTACCACGGGACTCAACCCAGTGGATCGCGACATCTGGACTAGACAAAAACATCATCTTGTGGGACCTGGAAGGAAAGAAGGAGCGCATGCGTATAGATCACAAAAACAGGGATGGCGGTATGAAACAGAGCATCTACTCCCTCACATCTGGCCCGAATCTATTGGCCTCTGGCGGAATAGAGAAGGTAATTCGAGTCTGGGATATCAGGACAGGGTCTCGTGTCACGAAATTCATTGGTCATACAGATAATGTCAGGTCACTGCTATGCTCCGAGGATGGCAAATACTTCATATCCGCATCTTCCGACACTACAATAAAGGTGTGGGACGTTACCGCTGGTCGGTGCCTACATACACTCACAGCTCACTCTGAGCCCGTCTGGACTCTAATGTCTGAACATCCAAACCTGGCCGTTTTCCATTCAGCTGACCGATCGGGCATGGTGCTCAAGACAGATCTACGGCCCCAATCAGTCAACACCTCAGAGCATGACTCGGTAGTGATCTGTAAAGAAGCATCTGGTGTGAATGCCTTGGCTCAGATCGGTGGTCAACTATTTACGGCTACTTCTTCCTCCAGCATCAATCGTTGGAGGGACTTTGAGACTGTGGCATCTGATCCGTTTGCAGACATAATTGATGCGCCTCTAAGACGGACTGAGACAGCCAAATCGATGACCTCCAATCAGCGTGTTGACAGTCCGTTTCATCTAGGCACTGCAAAAGGCTTCCAGAAAGTGACAAAATTTACGATGGAGAGATCCTCACCATCTGCGTTCGGACTAGCCACTCTAGATCCTTCTGATACACGGACTAATACTCGACCTGTTTCTTTACTATCTCAAGCCTCTAGAGTCTCTCTCTCGCTTACAGATGACCATCCGCTTGAAGCGTCTCTCGAAAGTCTTGAACCCCTGCGGGTTCAACCCGAATCTACGATTAAAGGGCAGGCTGGCCTACAAGCTCATGCCATGTTATCAGACAGACGCCGTGTTTTGACGCAAGACACTGATGGTTTTTTGAAGTTATGGGACATCACAACATGCAAACAAATCTCTGATCTTGGTAAGATCGACATGCAAGACGCCGAGGCAAACTTACAATCTGTGAGTGCCGTAGGTAGTTGGTGCTCGGTGAATACTCGTGTTGGTGCCTTGACTGTGGAAATGGATCCTCGAAATCTCTTGGATGCAGAAACCTACTTTGATGACATACTGTCAGACAGCAATATGGATTTTGAGACGCGTAATCAGAGATTTAATCTCGGAAAGTGGATGCTGCAAGCATTATTTCGTGGGGTGATCGACCTTGAACGACAAAAAGATGTCAGAACACGCACAAAGCTAAAACAGCGCAGGCCAGGACGTTTGGATCTCGGCAACCTCTCTACCTCTTCACTGCGTATCGATGCCGAACAGCTGACACCTTCGGGTACTCGTACACCCTCATTTGGCTCCAAGAATCCTTATGCTTCTGCGTTGTCTACGCCAGGTGCTTCTTTCGGACTCACAACTCCTGCACGCATATACAACCCAAAACCAAATGTTGGTAGTCATCAGTCTCAGGGGTCATTATCCTCCTTGGGCTCCGCCAGCGACGTGATGTCTTCACCCACAGTACCTGATGACTATTTTTCAAGCCCCCATGGCACGAAAGACCCGGACGCTACTCCGACTACAGCTGATGCTCACTCATATCCACCCTCCGAGACAGTGGCAAAGACTCCTGGTGGCAGTTCGCTGATGAAAAACATGAAATGGATGCGATCAAACAAATCGAGTAAACCCTCTTCTGTTGAGCCGAAGAAGGTGCTTTCGACTCCTACACCATCTGCTCCCTCTTCCGCCTTGCCATCGCCGACAACTCAAAAAGTGGAAGAAATTCCAACAAATTATCTAGAATTGGTGACTCTACGTCGCAAAAAGTTTTTCGAATCGGAAGTAATGCCTGATGGTGTCTCGCAAGGCTCCGAGACGTGGATACAGAAACTCGATCCTATGCCAGACTTGGTGTTACCATCTAATGTGGGTCTGTCTCTGGCAATCTTCCAACCGGGAGAGGGCGAAGCAAAAGATATCTATCGTGGCACGGTAGGTAGCATAGGAAAAGAGCTGGATACGGTTTCCAAGTTACTGCCTATATGGTTGGCACAAATCCTGCTATTGAACGAAGTGCCTGTACAAATGCAAAATATTGAGAGCAATAAACATTATTTCTCGTTCTTACCGCATCCGAAATCAACCTTGACGGATCCATTCAACGCAACCCCAGGGACGCTCATGCGTCTCGGCGCGGCTCGTTCATTACGTTTCAGAAAGGCCCTGACCTATATTAGTCAGCGATTACCCACGGATCTTGTACAGAAAGAAGGTCAGGGAAGACCAGAGGAAGAGTGGCTCGAGATTGTTGTCGATGGAAACGTCGTGAATCCAGACTGGACTTTGATGATGGCGCGGCGGCATCTTTGGAAGCACGGGGGCGATATGAAGCTGGAGTATAAACTCAAGCGCGAATAAAATTGTGGTACTTGGCGAGAACAGCGAGTTGATTGTTACTTTTTAATTGTACTAAGGACGGTCGGTAGAGGGACAATGCGAAATAGATTGTGAAAGACGACGAGATTGTGAGCAAGAACTTCGTGGGTTCTGTCACCACTAGATAAACTTGATAATGTTAATTGGTCTAAAATAGCACAACACATCTGATCTGTATCAGATGCTGCGGGCTTCAATTTTCCAACTCTGAAAAGGCGTTTCTGGCATTTTACGGTAATCTGCAATGTTCCAAGACTGTGGAACACATCCATGTGATTCGCAGGATTTCATTGGTGGACGAGTCAGTGGTGCCTGTTCGGAGCCCCAGCGCAAGTTGGAGGCGTATCTCATCTTCGAGACGACATTCCGTTCTAGCAGGCCTAGACTGGACTAGATGAGACTCAAGCTGCCACTGCGCTGTATTCTCATTATGTAAGGCGGCCCCTTCCTGGCGCATTCAACATCTGTCAGAAATCGCACCATTATGGTGGAAAACGTTCCCCTGGTCATGGAAAGATGCGTTCGTGCTGAAGATCTTGATACAGGTTTACGCCGCCGCACCATATCACCACATTCTCCAAGTCATGGTCCATTAAGATTAGCCTGGTCTTGATTGTATTTTTCCCATATAAGCGAGCTGCGGTGGAGAATGCACACACAATAAAGAACACTAAACACTTTGTACTGCAATTCTAGGAATACAAGTCGAGTGCGCGAGCCTTTTGTCTTGGAACGCCGAGCTACTTTACTCTTTTTCCGTGTGTGCCGTGGCCAGAGAAAGATGCCGGACTTCACATCTAATTATAAGAATACTCAACCCGGTCCTCCCAATGTCATGCGAACCAGTAGAAACGTGTGGCACATGAGAAAAGCGCAGGATTCGGGCTCAAAGACGCTTTGTGGTAAACCAATGCCGATCATGGTTTTGTCATGGTCGCTCTTGATTCCCATGGCCAGAAAACTCTAATTGTGTGTCGATCAATAAAAAAGCTTTTCCGTGAGCCAGCTGACATTTTGGCATCCGCAGTCCATCTTGGTATATCATGGGACAAACTTGTGATTATTTACTCGTCGGACAGTCATTCCACAAAAGTCCAGGACAATAGCCTGGGATTTACATGAGTCAAGTACGGCATAGCTCACGGCTTGACCATCTTCGTGCTGAGGCTGATCTCGTATAAATGTTCAAGCCTTGTATCAATGTGCCGTCACTCTTCCACCGTGCTGACTAGGCGTTTTGGGCTTGTCCACACTTCTGGGCTCCAAAGAGCAATGTCAACTCCCGGGCAGAGATGCGATGGATGCACGGTACTTATTGTGCTGTATTACGCGATGGATCATCTGAAGGGCCGACTTAACATCGTCGCAAAAGTGAATGACAAAAACCAGTCCTTTTGTCAGCACCTGGGATTGGGGTCGATTGTATTTGCAAGAAACATGCACAGACGCGCACCGTATGAATAAAAGTGCTTCAAAACACCTACCTCTGTCGTGTAATATTCGAAACATCCATTCCACGAAATAAATGCTGCAATGCCCGAATCCACATGGAGCAAGGGGCACACTGCCATCAATGTCTATATTCGACCTCCTCAATCATGTGACTAACGAAATTTCAGAAACTTCTGCTAACAATCATCCACTCGATGAATGCGCTCCGAACAGGGTAGAGTCGCAGAGCACAGCCAAGGACACTGAGCAATCAATCGAATCTCAGACAGAGCTCAGAAGTGCGCAGTACGAATTGAGCGACTCATGTGCATTAATTCATGGCGCAAACAATCAATCAAAGAGCCTACAAAGCTCACTCTCACCGGAGAGGCGGCTCAGGTCCAAGAGATTTCCTGTCGCAGGAGAGGACAGAGCTGCGCGCTCGAAATCTCGACTCGTCCGGAAGAAAGCAATGTCCAGCGCCCAGACACTCCCTTCAGCAGTCACAACGATGACCAATTACATCCCTGATAGCATCCAGCAATTACGCGTTACACCAGGGGCACATCATTTGACTAGTCTGTCTGCCGTGCCGAACGAAGAAGGCTACCATGCCAATCACATAAATCGATCTAGAATGTTTTTCGACGACTTTTCTACGACTGCCCGGAGCACAACAGAGTCATTCATGTACAATGCTCCGTACGAAGAGCTGCCTGGAACAATGATTGTACAAACTCCTGCAACAGCCTTTCCGGGCTTTGCTGCCGCTTCTCAGAATCTGTCTAGCTCACTGAGATCATCGGTCAAGCAAGAAAGTCATCTAATTCAACCACATATAAATGACAACCTTCCAGACCATCAGAACCCCAACGCGTCTACAGGAACGAGTTCAACGACGACAAAGTTGCCACAGAGATCCGACCGCAGGGCGCGACTCGTAACACTTACAAGCAAGTCCGCGGAGAAGACTATGCCACAATCGAAGGATTCGTTTCGTCAGATACAAGGCTCGAAAGAAGCGAACGAGCCTTCATCTTACCAGATCTATTGTCGACAGCAGCCTGAGCGTGCACGAATGTGTGGATTTGGTGAGAAAGACCGGCGACCACTTGACCCTCCACCTGTTCTGCACTGTTCGATTCTCAACGACTTTCTCGCTGGATCTTCAGTATGGTTGCAAAATCTCTCATTGGCGGTCCATGTCTCGCTGTGCAATGAAGCTTGTACTGAAGAGCGTAATCTGATTGCCACAAGCGTTGCTCGCAAGTCAACCACATCGCGCGGACGCGATCTTGTAAGTGGTGAGAGCAGAGTGGCTGGTGATGCAGTCAAGATCACTCGGGTATTGATGGGCTCTCTAGTGGCCAGTCCAATGGTACTCGACGACGAAAATGGTCACGAGGGAGTTTTCTTTGTCTTTCCCGATCTATCCATCAGAACAGAAGGCCGGTATCGTTTGAGCTTCACTTTGATCAGCACTGATTACTCCGTCTCAGGACCTGCGACCATTGTGCTTGGACATTGCTACAGCGATGTTGTCACTGTCTACTCTGCGAAAAAGTTTCCTGGAATGATGAAAAGCACCAATGTGAGCAATCGAGGTTTGCATTATATTCTTGCTGATGAAGTAGTTGATGAAAACTTTTGCTAAGCAAGGTATCAGATTACAAATACGTAATGACGCTCGAGGAAAGAGGAATAAAAGTCCCGAGTCTGAACTACAAGTGGTTCCAGCGTTCTTTGAGCATGATAACCTGGGGCTGATGGAAACGACCTTTCCTGAGTTGGATGATGCGCCTGTGTTCGTCGACACCGAGAAAATACATTGGTGACGGCGGTACTAGTGTATAGTACAGACTCACCCTTAGCATCGCAGACATTTGTTGTGGCGGATAGGGTCTTCTTTTTTTCTTTTTCTTTTTCTTCAGAGAGCAGATGTCTAGAGTCTGCATCGCACAGGCATGTACTATCATTGAGATAAAGAAATCCTCTAGCCAGACTAGACTAGACTGGACTAGACTCTTGTTAATTTTCACGCCATTGATGCGAACAACTTGTGCACTTGTAAAAGGTCGTCATCTAAATCATGCCTTAGTATTCCAAGGACAGCATTTGAAAGGAAGATCGTACCGGCTCATCAGCTGATCGAATTTGTAGCTGGAAAAAGTATGCTCGACCATCACCGCCATCACAATCCTTGTTTGGACACTGTGCGACTGTAGAGTCTACGTTGTCCCAGGAGCCTGCACCGCCCAAGACATCATCCACTTCTTTCTGTTTCATAGATTTTCTATTGTACAACTTTCAAAGTCAGCCAGATATGTCGTGGCAGTGGGATTACTCCTACATGTTGTTCGATTGTAAATTGGTAAGGGCACGTATGGCATTCGAATCTATTGGATCCAGAGTCTGCGATGCCTACAAGCAAATGGTTTCCACAGGCTAATCATATCAGAGTCCGTACAGACTCGCTGGATTCTAGCATACTTGGACAAAAGGTAGGCATATCTATTGAGTCGTCGAAAGCACTTTGTGATGATGATGATGATGATCTCACGGGCCATCAATAACAATTTTTACCTTTTGCGCCAAATTTCATGCCGGTTCTTTCATGGGACGCATAATTCTGCTCACAAGTGCATCATCATCCAGCACGACACACGAGCGCGCTCATCTTTGTCTTTGCAAGGATCATTGATCATTCTCCAGCATGTCATGTGAGACCGTGCTGAGGATCAAGCGCAAAAGAACAGACGATCCTTTGAGAGTACTGCTTACCAGCGACGACGCAGGCCCCTCTGGGAAAAAGAGACGAGTCTGGCAACTATCTCGCTCTTCTGATTCTCATGGCATACCTATGCCAATTCCTTCACATTCATCCCGAGAACAAGAAAAGGGCAATCCCACTTCTTCTCCGCCTCGATTCAGTGTCACAAAAAGAAAGCTAAGCACGAGTTTCGTGGACAAGAAAAAGCAGCGTATCCTAGATCTCGAGAGAGAAGAACGTAAAGCCGAAGCTGGCTCATTGCCATCTTTGACAGATAGTACAGTACTCAATGAAATGCTCGCTGAATATTTGAATAGCGGTATTGTTTCGCAGCACAAGGACACTAATATGGAGGAGGATTATGTCTACGATATATATTATCCTCAGGCAGCCGCTCAAGCTATAGCAGAGACGACAGCTGTCTTGAATGCAGACTATGGATTGCTGGAGCATTTCGACTGGGAAAGTACGAATGTGCTCCTCATGGATGAGGACAATAGTGATTCAGACGGGGGCGTTTCTGAGGATAGCAATACTGAAGACTGGATAGGAAACGACTATCCGGATGAAGAAGAGATATCCAGCAACGAATCTGAAGACGACGAGGATGTATATCTCCGTGCGTCCGATAGCGAGAATGATGAAACGTTTGACCGCTCTGACTGGGTCTGAGCTCATTTTTGCGCAACCAACAAGCACCTCAGTTCTACTACACACTTATTGCAAAAAATCGCTCGTCTCATACTTGGGGTATTTGACAAAGTTCCGTGAAGCGAATTTTAATGCAGGCAGAGCGCTTCGGCCACTCCTGCAAGTATGAAACCTGATATACGCACATTGCGTTAGCGTGACAAGTTCGCGGCCGAGTACGAAACGTCAGCTTGTTCCAAAAGTGTTCTGAGCTGGTATTACATGAATGCTGTTTATCCAGATTCGATATAGAACTCAATCGGTCCATATTCGACCCTCCTCGTTTACGGCTTGCTGGGTAGCGTTCTGACGTACTCAGACTTTGATACATGCATCATAGGTGGCTATCCACTCTCTTTTTGTCTCTGGAGCATGTGTCCTATGCCCAGCAATTATCTAGCAGTGCTGAAGATTCGCTGCAATCGAAGGCTGGTATCAAGGTAGATGGAAGCAAAAGCAAACGAGGCTCAGATTCGGCCATTTTACAACCAATCCCCATCCTTTCTTTCGCGCTCGCCACTATATCAGAGACAAGCGATAACTTTGTGCAATCGAGGCCTGTCGAGTCCGTTTCTTTCAGTACAGCTACAACGGTACATTCTTTTTCTACTCAGAACTCGACCATCCCCTCAACTTTGGCTACTGGATCCTCATCCGTCTCTTGGACAAGCACATCCACTAGCAGTTCTACGACTTCTGTCGCGAGCCTACCCGAAGCATCAGCAGATGCAACCGGACAAGGGACCAATACCGATACAGTACTTCTGGTTAGAGCTCCTACTAATAAGAATGGACCAGTTTCTTATGCGAAAGCTATGGTAAAAAAACAGGTTTCATCGCTTGTACTTCTCTAATCTCAATAGGTCAAGTACGATTACCAGGCAACTCTTAAGGAAGCTCAAATGCACGCGCCTGCCTTTGGCGTAAAAGCTCTGGCTGGCTCAGGGTATTCAAACGGTCAAAGTCAGAGTCTCTCTGGGTTTGCGGCATCATCGGGTGCCTCTGATGATTCTCAGTGGCTGACTGAGATGCAAATCGGCACTCCTCCTCAAACGCTTCTTCTGAATTTCGACACGGGTTCTTCTGATCTCTGGTAGGTTGTTCATCGGCATTTTGCTGTTTTGACATAACCTGACGTGACAGGGTGTTCTCGACCGACTTGCCGGTAGCTTCGCGGCAAAATCAGATTCTGTACAATCCGGCAGACTCGTCTACAGCCTTGGCAGCTCCATCCTCGACCTGGAATATCACTTATGCCGATGGTTCCGGAGCGGCTGGCTTTGTGGGAGTGGATACGGTATATCTTGGCGGCATTGGCATCAAGAATCAGGCTGTGGAAAGAACGACTCAGGTTTGTCAGAGACTGCACTTCACATGTAGTGTGCTAATAATCCAGGTCTCGAAAGGTTTCTTCTCGAACCAGAGAGCATCCGGGCTCTTGGGTCTAGCATTTTCCTCCATCAATACCGTTAAGCCTAATCCAGTGATCACGCCAGGTCTGTAGAATTTTTATTCAGGCTGCTGTTCAACCACTGACGAATTAGTGGAGAACATGATACGGCAGAATCTGGTGCAGAGCTCAGTTTTCACGGTTGCATTAAAAGATTCAAATACGAATGCGACTGGACAAGGTGGTCATTTCACGTTTGGGTACATTGATCAAAGCATGTGCAAGGGCCAGATCACCTATGCTCCTGTCAACAAAACGCAAGGCTTCTGGCAAGTTAATTCGCCGTACTTCAAAATAGGACGTAACGGTTCTCCCATCCCAAGAAATGCTCAGGGAACTACAGCAGGCAGTCTGACCACTCGGGATGTTCTAATGAATACAATTGCGCAGGTTCCAAACTTGAGTACAAGCACGCACGGTCTCTCAGTTTTGGACTCAGCAGCGATAGCGGCTCAGGTTCTGGCTACTGGTGTCAATGCACAGGTCGCGGCTACCGCTGCTGGCGGACTCAATCAGCTTGCTGCGCCTGATCATGCTGCGATCATTGATACGGGGACTACGCTGATGTTGATTGATGACATGACTTTACTTACAATCTACAATTCTATTCCTGGTGCCACATACAACCAGTCTGTCGGAGGGTATACACTGCCGTGCGCAACCACTTCTCCAGATACGTTTTGGTCTATTGGGAACTCATTCTACGGCATTCCCGGAAGCAGTCTTCCATTCGCTCCTCTCGACCATGGCATGTGTTACGGCGGCATCCAGAGTCGTGGATCTTTCCCCATGGATATATAGTGAGCCTTAAGATACCTTTGACATCAAGCCACAGAAAGCTGACGTAATTAGTGGTGACACATTCATCAAAAACAACTATATAGTGTTTGAAGCGGGAGCTACTCCACGTATTGGTCTCGCCTATAGACCAGACATCGTGTTTAGCCAGACATAGCCTAAATTTCATGTTTACAAGCTAGGCTGGATTCAAGGTTCATGTAGAATATAACAGCGGCAAATCAGCGCAGTGACGAAATGCAACATGACAGTGCCTATGCTTCAAACTAGTGATTAGCTTGTCCGCGGTACTTTCATTCACCTGGAGAAGAAACACGAAAGTGAATGAATGAGTGTGTCTCGGCACCAATTGTGTGTAGTACTATCGATGAATTGAACGCTCAGTCTTGACAAGTTGATTGGTCAATGGCATGTCTCGGAAACTTAAGACTTGTCAAGAATTGGAATTTTGTTCAGCGTTTCTGTTCGCCAAGAGAGTCATAGCAATTAAGCGTTTCGCTAGTGAATGTGATGTTTTGCTCGCAAGGAGAAGCATAAGCAGTAAATTACGATACAATTATCTGACAGAAGGCGTCCCTGTGCCAAAAGTCCTTGTGAGACATGACCGAAGCGTCAATCTATGCTCAAGTATAGAGCCAATGAATCTACTTGAGACCTGTTTCGTCTCGCGCCTTGGTCACGTAGCACAGATACGACAATCACAGTCTCTTGTTGAATGAATATATAGGAGATACTAAAGCTAGAGCCTTGGGGAGATTTTGCGCAGCATCGGGTTTCTTCTCCACAACACCACTGCGCCGCCAGTTGCGCACTTTTAACGTCAATTTCTCAGCCGCACGTCACTCTAACAGCGCTTCTTACCACGCTCATCATTGCATCCCATGAGTCCCTCTTTTGATGCACGTCTAGAGGAAGCTTGGGACAGGGGTATCTGTAGTGCAGAAGTGGTCTATTCGCGAGCTACATCTGCTTATGTCGCGCAAGAAGGTATTCCGTTTGAAGTGCGCTATCTCCCTTGTCTAGACAGGAAGCCCGGCTCTCGCTCGCCTTCTCCTGCAGCAGAGAGCAGCGATGAAGAGGAAGACGATGGGAAGAGGGATGATGCTATGCCGCGAAAGCAATCGAGTTCAGTGACTGACCCATTTGCTGAGCCTCGCGATAATGTCGTACTCGAGATGGAGGAGTATACGGTTGTGCTCAACAAATATGCACTGGAACCAGGCCATTTTCTCGTCGTTACAAATGACTTTTATCCACAAAAGGGCAGACTGCGCAAACAAGACTTGGAGATGATTTACCATACCTTGCGGCTGCCACGGAAGCGCCATTACTGTTTCTTCAATGGTGGTCAATTGGCGGGTGCGAGTCAGGCGCATCGACACTTTCAGTTTCTGCCGATGCCGCATCTACAGAGTCCCTGTTGGCCCGATCAAATTCATGACAATGAAACGACAAGTGATGCTGTGTGGCAGAGTCACCCGGGCATCAATGCACATCACTTTGCGTGTCGCATCACGTCTAGAGAGACATTGCTCCAGGACTTTACGAGGCTGCATAAGGCGGCTCAAGACGCAGTAGAGACGCAGGATGAGCATATGCCGTATAATTTCCTCATGACGCCGGAATATATGCTACTCTTTCCGCGCCGCAACGAGGAGTGGGACGAGCATGAGATTGGCGTTGGAGGGACATGTCTTGTTGGGTCAATTATGGTGGCCAAGGAAGCAGACATTGAGATCGTCAAGAAGGTGGGTATTCAGAGAATCCTGGAGTATGTTGGATTCCCGATATCGCCGTGTTAGAAGGTAGAACTCTATAGAAATAGATATGTATAAAACTAGAATTCCCGCTACTGAGAACGCCTCGTTGCACTGTTGCACACACAAATACGTAGTCCCTGTCTCGTGTGAGCTCAGAATATCACGTCGTCTTCTTGTTCTGCATCCGCCATGACGTTGGTGACTTGGTGGCCGTTGGATTGGCCATCTGTTTTATGAGCATTGGCCGCTGCAGCTGCTTCTTCCGCTTCTTTGTGCTGTTGCTTCTTGCTTTGCACCTTTTTCAGCCTGACAAAGTCCTCTCTATCGAGTTCCTCTAGTTCTTGCTGAATATACTTGATTGTATTCTCAGCCTTTGGGATAATGACGTGTTCAATGGCATTGACTCTGCGATTCGTCACTTTGATGACTTCATCCAGAATAACAAACGCAGTCTAATCAGTCAGTCAGTCTATAGGGTGGGAAAGTGGGTGTCTGCGACGAACCTGGAGGGACGCTAGTTCGACGAGTGTTTCGACTGCTTTCGTATATACTTCTCTGGCTTTTTGCACCTGCTGACCACCGCGACCTAGCCCAGTCATGGTAAACTCATTCTCGCCGTCCTTGAATGTTTCAAACGTCGGGAGCAAGACTCCACTGACGTTCTCCTGCTTGGCTTTCACCTTGAACCGTGCCTTCTTGACGGACTCTTGCACTTGGAATCCAATGTCTGATCCGGCGGCGTACGTGACTTCTGCGAGACTGAATGCTGCAATTTGCATGACACGACCCATCTTGCGCTTGGCTTCATCAATCCGTCTCGTGATTTCTCGGAACCGTTTCGTCAGTGCTTCTGCTTTGCGCTTAAGGAGCGAGTGACCCGATTGTGCGCTCTTCAACTTGGTTTGCATGGATCCCAGTGCCATTCGTGTAGGGAAGACGGGCCTAGTGGTTCGTTGAGCTCAAATGAAATTCTTGTGGATAAATCACTTACTCTCTGTCTTTGCCCGACATGTCTAATGGCTACTACAGATAGGAAGGGCCGGCAAAAATCTGTACAATTGACAAGCGCAAACTACTTGACGCAGCTGCTTCTCATATCGTCACACGCATGGTTGACAACTTGTATACGAAAATACGATGGCACAAGAGAGGACAAAATGCTATTCATTGACGGGAGTGATGTAGAAGGACAAGAGAATGAGGGAGACGACTAGACTCGGCCATTGACTGCAAAAGGCAGCAGACCGTGTGAAAGTCCACGACGGCCGCGTTTCTGGCGTTTCAAGCTGAGTTGACGCATATCCTGCTGCCAGGGATCTTTCCCATCTGGTCGTTCCGGCGGGTCTGGGTAGACGAATGGCGTATTCATAGTGACGATGACCCGTTTGCTTGCTTCAGGTCTATACCAAGGCAACTTGACTCGCTGATGCAAATGCTTGCTGCGTTGCATGTTGGTGCCCCTCTGAAGTTCACCCTGCTGAATCATCACCTTGACATTCGTGGTCACGAGTCCGTAGAGATTGTAGAGGTAGTCCCGAACATCGAATTTGTTTGTGTTGAGTGGCACATGAAACATGGCCTGGTTGGGCGGTAGTCTGCCCGATCCTCGCACGAGCTTGAAGACGCTTTGCGGCAGGTAGATTTTCTTGGCGCCCATCTTGAATGGCGCTGAAATCTTGGACGCCATACTCATGCAGATACCGGCTGTCAAGGGCAAGTCTGCTTGCCAAAGATCATAATGTCGAGACGAGTGGAAACACAAAAAGTGCGATTGACTGTCGTATCCTTTCGTATAGAAACGATTGCTTATGTCGCGAACGCGAATTTAACGCTCGAAGCGCTAAGTTGCACTCGACACACTGCTCCCTTCCCTTCTCTCTCTCTCTCTCTCGTGATCTTTGACGCCATGTCCTCTGCGAATCAGCCCTATGGTGGGCCTGCGTCTTCCGCGGGCGCAATGTCGGAGATGGATTACGAGAGCGATGGCACACAGCGAGCCGCGCCCTCGAGGCGAAAGCCTCGCGATCCCTCCGACAGGCAGATTCCCAAGGTGACAGACACAACGGCGGAAAAAGTCCGTGAATCATTCGAGAAGTTCCTGAGGGAGTATCGCGATGCAGACAATGCGCCCACACCCTCGGCAAGTATAGGAGATCAGCGGCTCTATGTCGAGCAAATCCATGCCATGAAGCAGTTTGAATTGACAACCATCTATATTGACTATGAACACCTCGCAAATTTCGAAGACGGCGTACTTGCCGAGGCGGTCGTTGCACAGTACTATCGTTTCTCGCCCTTTCTCGTGCAAGGCCTGCACAATCAGATTCAATTGCTCGAGCCCGCATACTTTTCCACACAAATCAATTCCCGCACAGGTTCTTCCACGGCGTCCTCAAACGCAGCTACTGAAAAGAGTTTTGCCATCGCCTTTTACAACATGCAAAATATCTCCAAGATTAGAGATTTACGGACTGAAAGAATTGGCCGGTTGTTGTCCGTCTCTGGAACGGTCACAAGAACATCCGAAGTCCGGCCTGAATTGAGTAGAGCGACTTTTACCTGCGAAGAGTGCAGGGCCGTCGTGACGAATGTCGAACAGGTCTTTCGCTATACTGAGCCGACCAAGTGTCCTACTGCAACTTGCATGAACAAGAGATCCTGGAAGCTCATTATTGGACAATCCACATTCACGGATTGGCAAAAAGTACGCATACAGGAAAATTCGGCAGAAATACCTACGGGAAGCATGCCTCGGACACTCGACGTCATTCTCCGTGGAGAGGTGGTGGAGCGCGCAAAAGCCGGCGATAAGTGCGTCTTTACTGGTACTTTGATTGTCGTGCCAGACGTCTCACAAATGGGTATTCCAGGTGTGCGTGCTGAAGCCATGCGTGATTCTAGCAGCACTGCTCGTGGCAGAAACGGGGGTCTCGCAGGAGAAGGAGTGACTGGGCTCAAATCACTCGGAGTGAGAGATCTCACATATCGCATGGCGTTCCTTGCTTGTATGGTCACATCGGCCGATGCCCGCGATTCTTCTGCTGCCGATGTCCGGGGTGATGGCACGCAGGGCGAGCAGGAACAAAACGAGTTTCTAGATTCCCTGACGCCGGAAGAAATTGACGAGCTCAAGGAAATGGTCCATGCCGATCACATCTATTCCAGGTTGGTCAACTCGATTGCGCCGACCGTTTATGGCCATGAAATCATCAAGAAGGGTATCCTCCTGCAGCTTATGGGCGGCGTCCATAAGGTGACTCCGGAAGGCATAAATCTTAGGGGGGACTTGAATATATGTATTGTCGGCGATCCCTCGACTTCCAAGTCACAGTTTTTGAAGTATGTCTGTAGTTTCCTCCCTCGAGCCGTCTACACCTCGGGCAAAGCCTCATCTGCCGCCGGTCTCACTGCAGCCGTGATGAAGGACGAAGAGACGGGTGAGTTTACGATAGAAGCAGGAGCTCTTATGCTTGCCGATAACGGCATATGTGCAATAGACGAGTTTGACAAGATGGACATTTCGGACCAAGTGGCGATTCACGAGGCTATGGAACAGCAAACCATCTCTATAGCGAAAGCCGGCATACACGCAACACTGAACGCCCGAACATCGATTCTTGCGGCCGCCAATCCAGTAGGAGGACGTTACAACAGAAAGACGACTCTGAGAGCCAACGTGCAAATGTCTGCTCCCATCATGTCGCGTTTTGATCTCTTCTTTATCGTGCTCGATGAATGTAATGAGCAGATTGACTTCAATCTTGCATCTCACATTGTCAATGTGCACAGATTCAAGGATGAAGCGATTCAGCCAGAGTACTCGACGGAACAGCTACAGCGGTACATTAGATATGCGCGAACCTTCAAGCCCAAGTTATCAACTGAAGCACAAAATTATCTGGTAGAAAAGTACATTGATTTAAGAGCAGATGATGCTCAGGGTATGGGCAGGAATTCATACAGAATCACAGTCAGGCAGTTGGAATCAATGGTACGATTATCAGAGGCCATTGCAAGGTCGAATTGTGTGGAAGACATTACCCCTGCCATGGTCAGGGAAGCCTACAATCTCTTGCGACAAAGCATCATTCATGTTGAGCGAGACGATGTCGGACTTGAAGAGGACGATGATGATGCTGACCTCGAGGGCGCCAATGGCGGTGCGGCGAACCATCAGGAAACAAGAGATGCGGAAATGACTGATGCCCCGGCAGCGCCTGTTCCGCCCAAGGAGAAGACTAAAATCACGTATGAAAAGTATGTTGCCATCATGAACTTGATTGTTCGTCGGCTCTCGGAGGACGAAGCGAATGGCGGAGAAGGGATGCGTGAAGATGACCTGATTGCCTTTTATCTCGAGCAGAGGGAAGAGGAGATGGCGTCAGTGGAGGATATGGTTGCAGAGCGATCGTTGTGTAGAAAGGTGTTGAAGCGATTGGTAAAGGACAATTACCTGATGGAGCACGTTGGCGAGGGCATGGAAGACTCTGAGGAGCAGCAGGTGGAAGAGTCTGGCAAGACGTATGTCTTGCATCCCAACTGTGCAGTCGATGTGGTTGCACTCGCTGCACAACCAACGACTCAAACTTCGTAAATAGTAAAAATCAGTTGTCGGCTCCATTCAACGCATTGACTTGCCGTACTTGCCCTTCTCTTGTCCTTGCGTCTACTGCTGCCGGCAAGTCTTTTCATGAACGTCGTTGCGGCGTGTCAGTCCTATGTTGCGAAACTCGTGTCTGGGTCTGGCATCAAAGTCCTGCTCCTCGATCCAGATACCACGAGCGCCATATCTGTCGTTGGGACACAATCCTACCTGCTCGAACATGAAGTCTACCTCGTGGACAAACTCGCCAACCGCACTCGCGAAAAGATGCGACATCTCAAGGCCGTGGTATTTGTGAGACCGACGAGCGATAATGTCCAACATCTCGTGGATGAATTGCGTGATCCAAAGTACGGAGACTATACGCTCGTCTTTAGCAATCTCCTGTCGCGCGCCCACTTGGAGCGATTGGCGGAAGCAGATGAGCAGGAGTGTGTCAAGGCAGTGCATGAGTATTACGCCGACTATCTCGCCATCAACACGGATTTCTATTCACTCAAGACACAAGCCACGGGTCGAGCGATATATGGTGCAACAAGGGATGATTGGCACGGGGACGCTCTCGCACGCTGTTCACAGGGACTAGCTGCCGTGCTATTGTCACTCAAGCGACGACCCTTGATTCGATATGAGAAGAATAGTGCATTATGTCTGACGCTAGCAAAGGAAATGGCTCGCATCATGGATGGCGAGGGAAAACTATTTGACTCGACGCGCACGGATACTCCCGCCATCTTGCTGCTTCTCGATCGTCGAAACGACCCCATCACACCGTTGTTGACGCAATGGACCTACCAAGCCATGGTACACGACTTGTTGACCATCACGAATGGACGCGTCTCATTGCCGCTTGAACGAGCAGAGCTGAAAGAAGTGATTGTCTCAGCCGACTCGGACACTTTTTTCGCACAAAACATGTTTCTAGATTTCGGCGACTTGGGAGGTGTCGTGAAAACATACGTGGAATCGTACCAGTCTCGCACAGACTCAAACAAAAATCTAGACACGATTGGAGACATGAAGAAATTCATTGAATCGTACCCGGAGTTTCGAAAACTCAGCGGTAATGTGAGTAAACACGTTGCGCTCATGTCTGAATTGTCGCGTCTCGTCAAGGAGCACCAATTATTGCGGGTTTCGGAACTCGAACAGTCGCTCGCATGCAATGATGCACATACCGCCAATCTACGCACCTGTCAACAATTGCTCGGTGATGCACAAGTGGACGTCGAGAGCAAACTCAGACTCCTCCTGCTTTACGGAATCCGGTATGAACGACACCCGCAAAATGCACTCAATGTATTGCTGGATCTGTACCATACCGTTGTCGCGGCATTGACAGAGTCATCCTCTACTCCTTCCGCTGCCGCTTCGTCGCTCGTCCATGCCATGTTGGCGTATGGTGGAGCATCGAGGCGGCAAGAGGAATTATTCGATGATGGGGGAGGCGGAATACTGGGCATCGCCAAGTCTGGCATCAAGGGCTTGAAAGGGGTGGAAAATGTCTATACGCAGCATAGACCACACTTGGAGCAAACAATCTTGAATTTAGCGAAAGCGCGACTCAGTCCGTCCCTCTTTCCATTTCTCACCGGTAACGCAGCAGCAGCAGCAGCAGCAGGAGTTGGAGATAGGCCTCAGGAAATTATTGTCTGCGTCGTTGGCGGAGTCACTTATGAAGAAGCGAAAATCGTGCGTGAAATCAATCAATCCGTCCAGGGACTCAGAGTCGTGCTTGGCGGCACGAGTATTGTCAATTCAAAGCAATTCATCAGCGATATCCAAGAGGCAAGCAGTAATTGGCCCAACCTACACCAACAAGCCACCGCAAAAGGACGTCTCGCCGCTCGTGTAGACCGCTAACGACACCTGCTTTTGAGACTTGAGAAATTGAGCGCTGTAGATATTCTCAAGTAGTATATAAATAGATATATATATACATATTCCTTCACTAATCATGCCTCACGCTACAGAAAAAAAAAAAGTTATTCATCATTCGTCAGCCGTGCTTGAAAATGGAAAGTCAGGCGGTAAAAGCGTGCTCAAGAGAGAATTGTCCACTTCGAATGAAAATTGCTCATCAACATTCATGTCATTTACCAGATCGTCATCATATCGAATCTCAGTGTGTGAGGCGGGTATGCTAGAAGGATGGAGATGCGCAGTCGAAGGACTTGAATGCTGGTTAGATGATGAGGGACAGAAATCTGGTGGCAAAATGGTGTGAGAAAAATTGTCTCGCTCCCATGAAAACTCACCTTGCGAGTCGTTTTGGGATTGTGTCGTGGCAGACCGTGAAAGTGACGGGGACGCAAAAGTGTCATCGAATTGAGAATCTTGTACTGTAGAAAATGTGACCAAATCAGGGCGAACGTCTTGCGGCTCGTTCGATGCAATCGCATCATCCATCCTGTGTGATTCATCGACATTATCCGACGTGACTAGATCGTGCAACGACTCTTGCGCATCGTGCCATTCGTCTGCTGTGGCATTACTCCTTGTTTCTGAATTTGTTTGTGAATCAATCAGAGTACCATTTCCAAATGTCCTCCTTCTCTGCTGTGCTCGTGTAGGGCGTTCAGTATTTTTCGACAGTTCGAGTAATGGACTGGTGGAGCGTCTCTCGGTTGTAGTTTGCGGTACATTGTGTGTGCTCGCATCCACATAAACCGCAATGGGTGGCAATGTTGGTGGATGTAAGGAGAGGTCCATACCGGGTGCACTCGAAGGCGGAGTGAGCATATCAGGTCGCTCTGGCGTGCATCTCCAAGTCTCAAAGTCCGGTCGATTGGGCGGCTGTAGAATGTCTCTAGATGGAAAAGACGATGGAGGCGGAGAGTCTAGCATATTTCGAGGACGCCGGTCATTCGTCTTTGGTCGTTTCACAGGAGTAACTTGATCCCAAGCCTGAAAATCGCGTTGTTCATGTTCTATCGATGAAGGAACCTCGCTCAACGTCTTTTCTGCAATAAAACGAGTACTTTTCGGTGTGGAGAGAACTGCACGAAGCGGCAGTGAAGCAGATTGGTCATATTGTGCTTTGGCCGGCGCACTTTCGTGTTCACCTATTCTTTGTCTTTTGGGAAACCATGCTTGAAGTTGCGACTGCCGTATCAGAGCCTGCGCACTATCATTCTGCGACCAGGAAAACGGATCAAAGTCAGCATCTGCCTGAGAGTCATTGACAATCTGCTCGGAAGTGACTTTGCGCTTCCTCTCATTGTTTTTCGTGATTGATTGCTTCGTATAGCCATGAGATAACAAGGTGCGTTCTTTGCATAACGACTTGTCGACTGGAGGCACGATATTATTTGGTCGTGGTGAGACTATGGTATGAATATTCGCAGAGCCAAGTAGCAGCTGGAGAGGGCGACGTGTGCTTTTCGCGGCGATCCAACCAGAATCATCGATCGAGTCCCTCTCGATCATGCGCGCGCGCCCACGATTTAGCAGAAGGTATATCAAGCATCACGAATACATTGGATTGATTTTACGTGATGGCGATGCGCGAGGTGAATGCACGTGACTTTGTAGAGGCACTTGCATTTTCTCTAAAGATCAACACTGCCATGCTAAAGGAAGGCATGAACATGAAGAGAGGAGATGTTGACAATAGACTGCTGACTACTGTTTTGTGAAGCACTTGAGCTCGCTTATACTGACATATGGCTACAACTTTTCACAACGCATCGTTACCGAGCACTATCGTATCTGACGACCCATGGCATTCAACCTGTCGTACCTTCCCAGACCCAGATTTAAGCCGAGAGTTGAGTCTGACTCTCAGTCCCACGACTCTGAGTCTCACCACTCTGAGCCACTTGTGAGGATGCCGATCGTCAGAATCAGGCAAGTCGTTAGGACGACGCGACTCGTCACTGCTGAATGTGTGTGGCTCATGATGAACCCATGACTCTCTATTCAAGCAAAATTCGCATTCTTTGGCGGTGTCATTGGCAGAACGATGCACGTGGTAATCACATCTCATGACCTGCTGAGAGATCCCGGGACTTGTTTGCCGTAGATCTTGGTCCACAGCAAATTTTACATTGGGGACGTGCCTCTTCGTACAAAGTGTGTGCTAATTTCTGCAGAGGACGTGCAACAATCCTCGGGATCGCAACCCACATTCTCGATACTATCTACTGTAGATCAAATTAGAGTCTGCAGCAAGATTGTCATACTGGTCTCATGGTTAATGCAATATACAAGGATTTACATGGCAGATCAAATATTGCGATTACTCTGTATCGCTTCGTGGTGAACCAGGTGTCCAAATTATTCTATAGATGCGTGGTAGCATCTAGGATATCTTTTAAACACGGAGACGAGGTGAATAGGTTCTCGCTTGTAGAAAGTGTCGATTTTGCTTGTCAAGGAATCAAAGACTATCGTGCACCAATCTTGCTCTACTAATATCTATCTGTCCATAGATCTGACACTAGATCGCTATGCAACCAAGTATGCTAGAAACACCATACGAAAGTCTCCATGAAAGGGTTGACGGACTGCGCACTTGACGCTACACAACGTGATCATGATGATCATCTGAAAATCACAGTTTTCGTGGGTCCGCCTTTCGTCTCATTCATCAGGATCCTTCGTTCTGCATGCCAAGTTACGGCACGTGCCAAGGTGATGCATTCAGTGGTTGAGCCGACGGCAGTAAGATCCTTGACACTTTGTGTGTGATCGACTCTTTCGATGCCTTGTTCAATGATGGGACCTTCATCCAGATCACTCGTCACGTAGTGCGCCGTACTGCCTACGAGTTTGACGCCACGATCAAAGGCCTGGAAGTATGGTTTGGCACCTTTGAAGGAAGGCAAGAAAGAGTGGTGAATATTGATGGCTTTGCCTGAAAATCTCTCGCACATCTTGGGAGACAAAATCTGCATGTATCGAGCCAGCACAACGAAATCAATCTTCTCCGCCTGATGCAGAGCCCAGATTTTCTCTTCCTGGGACTCCTTTGTAGCTTTTGTGACGGGAAGGTAGTGGAATGGAATGTTGTATGACGCAGCCAGCTGATAAAATTCCTTGTGGTTCGACACAATGAGAGGTATTTCAATCGGCAATTGGCCGGTCGACCATCGGAAGAGCAAGTCATTCAAACAATGGCCAATCTTGGACACCATAATCATGACCTTTGGCTTCACATTGGCATCGTAAATCTCCCAGTTCATACTGAATCGTTCGCCAATCTCAGCACCGAAACGGACACGCATATCTTCCGTGTGTATTCCATCTTCTGCTGTAGAGTAATGCACCCGCATGAAAAACTTGCCAGTGGACGGATCGCCGAATTGAGCACTGTCAATAATGTTGGCGCCAAAACTGACAAGAAGACCCGTGACGGCATGGACTATACCTGGAGTATCGTCGCAAGAAATTGTCAAAACATAGTTTGGTATGATCGTCTCAACCGGCTTCTTCTGCACTAGCGAAGACACCGGATGTGGTACCGTTACTTTCTGATTTCCTGTAGCCTTGATCGAGTCTCCCTTTGTCGTTGTCGTTGCTGGAATGACAAATCTAGGCGTGGTGCTCACAAATGTCCTTGCAGGCAACAAGACACGTAACTTGATTCTCGGCAAGACCCGCTGCATGCTAATTTGAAGAGCTTCGAACAGTGAAGAGAGTGATTAAAGAGTGAAAAGAGGGCCGGCCGGTGGATATAAGGACATTGACTGCACTGCTTTTGTCTCTAATGTGAAACAATGCAATGCAATCTTCCATCTGCACACACTTTTGGCGATAATTTAATTCGCGTGGAGCTCTTCCCACCCAAGAAGATCCACCATTTGCAGCCACACAATCAGCCACTCATCTGTTTGTGAAAAAATTCAAAATAAGTCTTGACTCTGCCTTATGCAAAGGCAGCTCGAGTCATGTCCAATTGGCAGGAACTCAAGACAAAATTAAAGGCAGAAGAGCGGCCGCGGGAAAAAAAAAGAAAACGCGATGATGCGGGATCGAAAAAGCCCGTTCAGGGTCTCGAGAAGAGAAGCAAGAAGGTACATGCTGCGATCGAAGCATCAACTCCAGACGCAGCTCCAAAGACGGTGTCGTCCGTGCTAGAGACGATCGTGTCGGACGCAAAATCTGCGCGTGTTGGGAAATACCTTGCATTGGACTGCGAAATGGTGGGCACAAATGCAACGCTTTCCGGACAACGTGAAATATCGACACTGGCCCGCATCTCCATCGTCAATTTCCATGGCCATGTCGTCTATGACTCGTATGTTGCACCCCCACACGGACATAAAATCACGGATTATCGGACGTGGGTGAGCGGTATAGAGCCGCATCATCTCTACAAAGCCCCGACGTTTGAACATGTTCAGGAACACGTCAAGTCACTCTTGAAAGGACGCATCTTGGTCGGTCACGCACTCATCAATGACTTTAAAGTACTCCGCTTCTCACATCCCAAACATATGGTCAGAGACACCTCTTCCTTTCCCAAATTCAAGGACTATGCTACGGGTCGCACACCAGGTCTGAAAAAGGTTGCACAAATGGAGCTCGGTATCAAAATTCAGGGCGCACAACACTCCAGTATCGAAGACGCAAGAGCGTGCATGGCACTCTATAGAAAGTATAAAGCCGATTTTGAGCAACGCGCAGCTCAAAGAGTCTTGGGCAATTGAAGCGATCTTCTCTGTATCATTCATTTTATATTAGCGACAGCATGATATTGTCATCTACATGGTACATTATAATTCTACTTTACACAGCCATACATCCCGTTCGCCAATGCGTCATGCAGCGCCTTGCCCATGTGTCACGACTCTTGTGTACTACGCTTCTTATATGTAGTCCTTTTTTTTTTGTTTTGAAATGCAAATGAATGACGATCGACAGACTCCTCGTCTACTTACAAAATATCCAGATGATGTTTCATTCGTTCATACACGTAAAACGAACATGCAACCATGGGGACTACCTTGATGTACCCGATGGTAAGACCTACATAGAAGCCTTTGAAACCTGACTTGTTCATAATGTCTACAGCACATTCCACAAATCCAATAGATCTCCCGCTCCCTACGGCGCCAGATACTTGCATCCGGCGGCGGATGACTTCTAGAGGGTAGGAAGCTGTTTGTGAAAGCATACCGGCAACTCCACCGGCAGTCAATTTAGCCCATACATGGAGCGGAGGCCGAGTTTTTCTCGTGTCCGTCTCCTGCTGCTCGCGCAACATGGTGTAGCGACTGACTCGTGGATCACAGAGCAAGTCCGTCACCCAATCATAAGTAAGGAAGGAGACACCTGCATAAGGCAGCATGCCTGCTATGGTGGGCGAAAACCCGCGATAAAAGTTGGCAAGTCCTGTGCGCAAAACAGCGGGTTTCTGTACTACTGCTTTTCGTCCGTCGGCAGGAATAGCAACTCTTTCGTTGAAGATTTCTCTGCAGATTCCAGTGATGCCAATTTTGCGTTGCCGCGTCTCGAAAGCTAGACGTACACGAATGACTTCGAGCGGATAAGTGAAGAAGACAGTCGTCATACCAGCCAAACTCCCCGCTGCAAATCTTCTCCACGGAACTTCATCCGATTCTTTCGGAATCAAAATCGCTCGAAACTGTTCATATGCCACAAACTTGATGGCAGCATAGGGGAAAATGCGAAGAAGCGTCGCTGCATGACCCTTGAACAAGCCGAGCACGCCAAATTGTTCGTGTATGTCTCGTGCCGCATGCCATACACCCGTCCACTGACCAGTATATTTGGTGTACTGCGGATTCGATGTTTGAAACAAAATCTTGACTCGATCCAATGGCGCAATCAAGGTCTTGGCAGCGCAGCCAGCGATGCCTCCAGCGAGTCCGCTACGTAAGACATAGGCCAAGCTGTTTTTTTTACTTGTTGATTTTCGTGGATCAGGATCAGGATGCTCGTCCGTCTCACATAGCGGTGCACTAATGATCCTCTTTGGTTTCCCCGTGAATTGTGGTTCGGGCCGAGGAGTAAAGTCATCAGTTTCACAAACTGCCAAGTCTTGCTTGTCTCTCATGCGTCAGACTCGCAACATGATTTCGAGGATACTCAAGTGTATAGTGTCGCGAGTGCTTTGCTAGCAAGGATCCGTAATCACAACATATCGGTGCGGTTGATAGTCGTGTGCAGATTTGATGCATCAAGACGCAGACATGTGTAAGAAGAATGGGCCGAAGTCTCCACCAATGCACGTGAAAATTACGACAGATTGTATGGAGAAACGTGGAACGTTGCAGACTTGGATTCAATGCAGGCTATCTGGTCTACGTCATACGCAAGTCGATTGCTACCTTGAGAGAGCTAGGACATTTGGGAACTCAGGAGGAATGCCGCCAAATCAACTTGCAGACTGTATATCGTGGACGCGATCCAGCGGTTGGAGTACCGTATATCTATGGTCCAAGCCAGAAGATGTCGCGCTTTGCAAAGCGTATCTGGGTATCTCAGAAGACCCCATAGTCGGAAAGGACCAACAACTGTCTAAACATTCGAGTGCAGTTGTTTCCGCCATACGAATATAGTCATCAATACTATTAGCGACACTGCCATAAGCAAGCAGTTTTATAGCAGCCGTACACTTTTGAGACGAAATGAACCCGAGTTGCCCGGTGCAATCAGGTCGTTGCACAAAGTAAGAGTCGCATTGTTCCACAGCATCCCGGATATTCTGAATCAGCGGTTTGGTCATAACTGAAGCATATACTTTGCTCAAAACTACTTGTAGATGCAGGAAATTTGAGCTATTATGATACGTCCACGTCTTCCCTTTCGACAGTGACGGTGGAATCAATGTGCCGCGCTCCAAAACTCTTCATCAGGGCGCTTGCTTCAAGCGTTAGGAGATTCACTAAGTGCGTGGGCAAATTTCCCAGAAGATCACTCCACGATGGCGAACCCGCTTCCTGATACCGCCCGCCCGATCGACGGACCGCACTTGATGAGCAAGGGAAAGGACAAAAAGGAAAAAGGCAAAAGGCAAAAGATTTTTGCAATGAGTCACATACCTGCAGGCTCTCAAATTTTCTACCTTTAGTGATGATCATTCCACCGCACTGCTTACTATTTGCTCCATTTCAAAGACTAGGCGCAAGATGTCGAGGAGACGCTCACTCAAAGTCTCTAAGAACACACCAAAGTCTGTACAAGTTGAGAGTAACATGTCCACACATGTCTCTGGAATGGGGAAGCTCATTCGACGCAACGGAAGATCTGCTGCGTCTTCTCAGACCGCTACGAAGCCTCCGACGCGCAAGTCAGCAAGG
>DF820135.1:0-86824 GCA_000836195.1 Taphrina populina JCM 22190
CCTCCTCGTACTCGCTTATCGGCACAAGCACTCAAGACAAGTTAAGTCTCAAGACTTGATCAGTTCAATGCCCAAGTTCTTGAATATAAAAGCAAGCATTCCGTTCCATAATTTAGCTCCTTAGTTTTTTAATCTCGTCTATGTTTACCTAGCAATATCAGTCTTGCCTATTGCAGCTTCCAGCTTCCAGTCTCCAGCGTCCCTAGTGCCCTGTTCCATCAGGACATCTAGTCTCTGCCTTCCAGTCTTCAGTCTCTCCCAGTCTCGTCTCTCTTGGTCTATCTCGCGAAGTACCTTCGATCCGTTCCTGACACCATGACGCTCTTCTTGTGGTTTTTGAAGGCTGGCACAAGGTTCCTGTTCGCGTACTTGCTACTGCTGCCTCTGAGCACATATCGAGGTCCTGCAAGCTTGCCTAGACTGATGGATGCCTCATCTGACCATACAATACGCCGCCATTGCACTTTTGTCCAGTGTCTGTGCTTTGTGTGTTGCGCTGTTGCGCACATCGAATTCGCAAAGCAGGACTGAGACATGATAGGTCTGCGCTCCTTCCATCTCATGCCTGAGCTCCTCTCAACTGGTGCTGTCGCAGTACGCTCTGCAGCCCATACAAGAGATCCTCCATAGCATTTCTTAGAGAATCAATTCTTCGCCTTAGTCATACTACTCTATACTAGTAGCGTAGCGTGGCCTGTTGCAATCGTGCAGCAATATGAGAATCGCTCAAATATATTTTGGCCACAGCGACAAATCTTCGAACGCCTCCCATATCATACAACTTGCTCAGACGGGCCTTGCTGATATTGAGAAATCTGCAGATTTGACTGACTGTTGGAACACCAACGCAGAGTTTCGAGCATCTCGAGCTGGTGTGCCGTGGTCTCGATGTCCTTGAACCTTCCTCTTCGCTGAGCCTACGGCCTCGTCTTGAAGCTTCGTCAGGACTCTCACGAAGCTTTCTGGAGACCATGCTTTGGCCGAGCTGTAGCTGAGCTGCTATGCTATGCTTGACTGATAGATATTGTTGTTGGTCAGAAGCAAGATGCGCTCGTGCTGTTCTTTTGTTGATGATGGAAGCCTGAAGGCATGATTTCGATGATTTGATTCTAGAAGCTGTGGCATGAGCAGGCGAGGCCTTTTGTGTTTAAAATTCATCACGAGTGACGAGCAGTGATGAAACTTTGTTATGGCAACCAATGTTTTGTGATACTTGTCATTTGTTGTGCTTTCCTGCGCTGATGATTGTGACGAAAATTTGGTGTGGTGTTTTCATTTTGAAATTTTATGCATTTCGTCTAGGTGGCACTGTAGAGAAGCCTTAGCTCGGTTGACCTGCAACAGATATCACTGGATATCTGAGCAACCTTGAAACCAGACTTACAGTATATCCGACGTTAGCAGATACTGTGGCATGGTCCGTACGGTAGCTGCCGTAATGCAGTATTAGATCGAGAAGGGCATACACAATATTCACAAATTCGACATGTTTTTCACTTCGAGCAGGCGGCACTGTAGACTGCTATCCTTGTTACTGTACCTATACACTTTTGCTCACAACGGACTCATTGTACATACAGTAACAGTATCTGTAGAGATCTCTTGAGTTGTCCAAAATTTGCCCTGAAATCGTGTAAATTCCTAGGTGTTAGTAAGGGATTTCGGATGATTTTCATCCATTTTGATTTGCGGTCGCCCTCCCCTTGTTTTGACCTTGTTTTGTATACGATATGACCTGGAGATTTCTTGCATTAATCGAATCGAATCGAATCGAATCATTGCTGCCACCTACACAACGTGACGCGCATCGGATTAGATAAAGATAGTCACGTGTCGATATCTTTTCTTGCAAATTAGCGAGAGAAGTAAGAGACCGCCGCAACAAAAGAAGCAGTTACGCAGGATTTTTTCGGGACATCTTCTACATAGTGTCGACATACATCTTTGTGACATAGATATTCTTGACCAGGACAATAACAGGCCAGGAATGTTTGCGACTCGCGACATGCCGGCTGCCGAAATTGTGGCTTGCGTGTTTCTACCAGTCTATCATAACACTCATGGCACGACATGAGCTGTGCAAACTCAGTTCATGGGCAATGAATTCTGAAAGACAAAAAAAGAACAAGTGTCCGATTTGTTCGAAACCAGGTCACAGGGCTAGAAAATGCAAAACACCTTGACGCCAATTATGCAAGAGCCGGATTTTGTCACTGAGAAGCAGCTCAACTTGTCACGCATTTGTGCCAGAGAAACTGACTGGGCCATTCTTGTCCCTCTTCAAAATACTGGGTAGCTCGTAAATCCAGACTGCCAATAAAATCACATGAAGGGAACACCACGGGCTGACAATGTGCAATACAACACCGGCAAAATAGGTCTCAGCATTGAAAACACTCATAGACGCGCGCACGGGGAATATGCAGCTCAACTGAACACAGTCTCGAGCACAACGCTATATGTTTGTCTAGCAGTAGTTGATTCAGCATGCTAGATGGTCTCCATCTAGGCATGGATAAATACAAGATCAAGTATCAAAAAACACTAATTTTACGAGGGCACTATACATGTATATACTCTGCAAGGACACTCCATAAGGTTTTTTTTGTGATTGTTCTTTCGATTGGTACAATTGCATCGTTCCTAAAAAGACTGATCATGCTGAGGCTAGCATGTCTGTGACCGCGCTATCATATGCTTCCTCGTGCACAGATCCGGGCCAACATGAATTCCAATGTACAGAATGATGTTGGATCTTCTATCTACAAATGCCGGACTTGACGTCTATGCCAAATTTACCGTGCCCTCTTACTGCTCTGTCGCCAATTCTAATCGTGAAGCAGGCAACTGCTCTACAAGACTGCCTTGACTCCGCTCTCCCGTCTGACCTTGAAATTTGAATGAGTATGATTATAAGTCTATATACACATTACAACACGACTAGACGCGTAATTTGTACCTGAAAGTGCATCCCAATACTGCACGCGTGACATGTGAGTAGTGCTGAAACACGAGTATTGCCGGAAGATTGGTGAAAGAGGTGGCATGAGTCTTATAGCCTTTTCAAAGTCTTCCTCTTCTTCATATCGGCCTTTTTCTTGTCCGCTTCAGACAGTTTGGCTTTCTTGGCAAGCTTATCGTCCGCATCATGAACATGCTGCTGCGACTTGTTAATATCGGCATCACCCAAGACCAATGGCGCACACGAGACTTTGAGCCGCTCTCTGCTCTCTGGCGTCAACTCAGCCATTGCCTTGTCCACACTCAATGCATGCACGCTCGTCCACATTCGTGCAGTCTTGGCAAACTCCTCATAAGAATCGAGTAATTGTCGCCCTGCATCTTCATTCAATGCACTGTCTGGGCCAGGACTGATGAGGAGGCATTTAATCACCATGAGAATATGGGAAACAGTCACGTCAGCCTGCCAGTCACGCTTCAATGTATTGACGCAAATCTCGCCTTTTAGCGATACATTAGGATGGTATATCCTCGTGAAGAACGTGCCGGACGGTGGTGCGGCAGGGTATTCCGCCCCATATGTCAGACGTACCTTGAACGCACCAGAAACGTAGGGGGTATCTGCTGGCCCGAAAATGAGGGCATTCACCTCGAAAGGACTGTCAGACGGCAGCAAGGCGATATCCTCTAGCGGTGTCGAATTTAAATTATTCACCTGGCTCAACAACTTCTTGGCTGATGTCGCCATCGTTTACTTGAGAACGTTCTCAATGATAGAGGTAGAGCAGATAAAGATAGAGGATCTAGGACCAATGTTAATCTATCGCGGCTAAAGACGTGGCTCTTTTTTTGAGATGTTTGTTGTTGTTACAAAGCGCCGACCCGCATGGTTAAACCCTGGAAAACAGTGACAGCCACAAGAGACCAGGAGATACTATGGATATTGTATATACTACATACATACATACATGAAAGGTATATGCCATATCTAATATGCAATGGCAAACATGCTTGAGAAAGAAGTCTGAAAGAAGAAGCCGCAGCCCACCTTGACCACGACGGCAACAGAGATTGATGCTACTGCACCTCAATCATACTTGATGTGCTGTACCAGCCTGTAATGAATCATGCAAAGAAAAGATGTCAAGATCCACCAATCTCCAAGAGGGCATCGATACTAGCTCCCACCTTGCCCCTCTTTTCATCCAGGACCATTTCGATAACGCCAATCTCGACATTTTCAAACATGGCAGATAGGGTATTGAGTGTCTCTTGTCGTTCTTTCGTGTTGGCAGCATGCGCCTCCGCCTCAGTGATTTCAACTCGTGGCCGAGTCGTAATTGCTAGCGGCGGACCACCGCGGGTATTTCCATAACCATAACTCTCTGCGTGCCCTGGTGCCGAATCAGATAATGATCCCGTTGGTCGTTTACTAAGAGATGGCCGTGCTGTCGAGTATTTCGGACGATCATTGTCATCATAATCGTTCTGATCAGTCCCTCCAAATGCCCCAGATTCGACATACGATCTGGACTGTTGTGGCTTGGTTTGCAAATTCGTAGATAGATGTGAGGACGGGATCTGTACTGAACCTGAATAGGATTTACGACGTAGCTCTTGCTCAGAAATGCTATTGTCCGTTGAGCCTCCTTCATGGCTAAATAGTCTACCGACTTTTGTCAGTGAGGGTTTTGCTATATTTAAAAGTCCCGTAGCCTTTTCAAACACCAGGTCCTTGCTGGGAAGCTGTAATGTCGCTCGAGAAATACCTGACGCCACGGGAGTCGCAGGCGATGGTGGTACGATGGAATCTTCCAACTTGATACGTCTCACAGAGTTCTCTACGTTCGATTCGTACTCTGCATCGGTCACTGTGAGGCTTTGACGATCAAGGACTTCCACAAAGTTGATTGCGCCCTGTAGACTCGACAGATAATAACCGGATTCGCCAGAGAGTTTGTTAGAATTTCGATAAGCCTCGATGAAGCTGACATGAGAGCAAAGATTTGACACGTTGGCTGTCAGAAGCGTCAGGATAAGGAACGGCACAAATTTGTCTGCCGATTCATCGTTGCCCAAATTCCGAAGAAGGCCGAAAATGACCTTGCAGCAATTCAGTATGCAGATAATTTTGTCACGCGGGGCGCGAAACTGATCGAGTTTATTGAGTTCGATACCTGCTAGCCCGACGAATCGTTCATTGAGAGGTCCGGCTGGAATATCGAGATGTTGTTCACGAACCCAAGAGTAGATTTTAGTTTTGTTGTTGAGGATCTTGTCGCGATCGACATCCTCCAAATGACCGGTCTTTTGTGCTACAGTTTTACCATATTTTGAGACGACGAGAGGAGGGAAAAGGTCGGGATAGAGCCTATTTAGTATGAGTTTCTCCATACCTTCATGTGCGTTATCAAATTCGGCTTCCGAAGCGGACTTGAATGGTTCATAAACTAGCATCTTGCCACGAATAAACTCCAGAAAGTCGCGCACAATCTTTTGCTGCTCAGACCTGTTCCACTGTCGTTTGCCGAATTCGTGCAAGAACGATTTCATATACTTGGCGACAGGGGCTGCTGAGGGCACTTTCAATTGCTCCTGGAACCGACTGAAGTCAAACGGAAGTTCTGGCTCTGGCGTTGGCTTTTTTGAGAATGAGTATGACTGACGTCTGCTGGTTGAAGAAGATGCAGAGGGAGGTGGAGGATATTGCTGAGCCAAAATCGATCGTAACTCTCCTGTAGCTTCGGCACCGTCGTCCATGTCAAGCAAATTTGGCGACTCGCTTCTGGATAACACGTCTGTCGGCGTATGCGGGCCATCGCTCTCAATAGTCACTTCCGTGGTCTCCGTGGTCGTGTGTGCTTTGCTTGGTAGTAAATTGTCGCCAACTTCATCCTTGGAAGGTTCAAATGCGGCGGGGCGATCACTCTCGGCCTCCTCATCACTCCACGGCAGATCTGTGGTACCACTAAGAGGATCGGGATCCTTGTCCTTATCCTTCCGCTTTGCCATAGGCAGATTCAACTCGTTGCGATGATGAGTAGGCACTTTTTGATCTGAACGCGTTGTGTGCAGCGGGACAATTGACGTCGTGGATCGAAGCGCCGCTCGGCTTCCGCCTCCAGTTTACAACCGCAACAAAAAGCTCCGCACAGACAAATATGCATCAACAGAGTCAATGAGTGAATTCTTTGGGTTTACTTCATCTAGCCGTCTATTATTATACTACTGCTGGAACTGTGACGCTGTTCAATTAATAGCGCAGACCAGTGCTCACGTAGCGTCGCCTGCCCTACACGCTTCAAGCACGACTGCTAACTGCACACTTCAATTCTTCTATACCGTGCTCTCAATGATTTCGACCTTTTTCGGCGGACGGTCTGCTACTAATGCACCCAGACGAGCCTGTTCGATATTAGACCACGCCAACTAAAACCGTCAGTAATCTACATCTTCGTCCTCTCAGCACATCTTACGGCAGCAGCACCACCTGGTCCTAGTAAAACTGTTCCAAAGACAGCCACGAGCACGAGACAGAGGAAAGCCAATGGCGTTCTACCTACAGCAGAAAATCTTGAAGTATCGTAGAATATTAAAGTCCATATTGCAATGATGAATCCGAGAAAGTCGAATGTGAACACGGCGTGCATGACCTCAGCCAAGGACGTCATCGCAATTTGCGGGACAAAGTCTTGTATTGTAAAGCCATGAGAATATGCCAGGTATATTGCATAGTAGTGCATCAAAATCGAGCCTAAGATCACAGTGTCCATAGTGGACACGACAAACGTGGTTGACATTATTGCATCGCTCGTCGTTCTAGCACCTCTGGTGTTTTTGAACCAAACGCCGAGCAGACCACTAATCAAGCTCACAAATATGGGAAAAATCTGCCATACAGCGGCAGAGAGTTCCCATGATTTCGTCGTCGTAAAGAGTTGCGGAACAATCAAGCCGATTGAGGGAAGGACATAACCGCACGCCAATGCGGGTAACAACGAACGTGCCGCTCCACTTGGCACGAAACTTGCACGAGCCGATGACGATGAGTGATATATGAGGAAAGAAAAGTAGATGGGAAGGGCTACTGCTCCAGTGACAACCTGCATCAGAAGCAGAAATAGCAACGTGCCCCAGCGAACGACGGGACCAGCGCTTGATCGATTCGCCGATATCAGTCCCACGAGCGTAACTACTGCTACGAGTCCGGCAAATTCAATCAGCAGGACGCGCGACACCGGATTGTCAACGGCATGTCTGAATGATTCCACTAAAAGACACGTCGCGTGATTCGCTTCCTCCTGACGAAAGTATCGACCCGGTTGAGCTTTACAAATGGCGCCGAGTGTTTCCAATCCATGCGGGTTGCCCAGACAGTGCTTGTGAATGACTTTGTAAGCTTGCGCTGATGTGATGCACAAGATTGAGATGGGCAGTAACGGACTGATTTTTGTGACTTCTTTAGACGGTGCAGCCGCAGCCGGAGCAGTGCATGGAGATTGTCGCACTCGCTGTACTGGACCAGACATGCGTGAAGCTCCTTGCTAAAGGCAGTCTGCAGTGCAAATAGCGCTGTACGTGTCTTTCAGTTAACGTTGCAACCAACTCCCGTTTGAGTTTCGGCTCCAGTTTCAGATTGCACGCTCAACCGATGGGGAGCGTCGCTTAAAACAGCAATCACAGCCGCTTAACGAGAAGTGTCTTTTGTGGCCGGAAAAATCAGGTGCGAGTCGTCTATTTTTACGAATGAATGAATGACTGAATGAATGAATACTGCAGACGAAGAAGTCGATTGGAAGCAATCTACGCTTCTTCTGTTCCTGAGACATTCTCCAAGTAGATTTCCAAGTCACTCTTGAGTCGTCCCGTCTCTCTCGCATAAGTATACACATCTCGATCATAGAATCGGCATAGTTCCATCCAATCTAAATCCCACTTGATTCTCAACTCCAGTCTGTCTCCCAATGCCATAGGACTCCATAATTTCGCGTGGATCACGCGCAGCGGCCCATCAGGAGAATTTTCATCGTCGTCCCAGTGATCAACGTAGTAGTCTGAGACTGCATTGTAGACTTGAGGAAGCAAGCGAGCCTTGAATGGTCCATCTTGTCCAAAACCAAGATTTGATCGAAGGAGTCCCTGTTCCATTCTTGTGATGTCATACTCCTCAATCCTCTTTGCATTGTCAAGGAGCCGGTCAAACATTTTCATATCAGGTTTGAACAAGAAGAACCCACTGTAGTCATTAGCATTAAAGGAGGAATTCAAGCACATAGAAAAATTCACCCATTGACCTCGCCTTGACCATAGGGATCAACGCCAGCAAACACATATTCGCAGGATATTTCCTCGTTGCTGCTCGTAGCGAATCGGTCCTTATCTGCCTCATCGAGTGAATAAGCGGAACACTCTTGCGGTGGCGCGATTGTGAAGAGATCGTCTATATTCGCGACTGGAAACGCATCTACATCCAGATACGCGATGAGCTCATACTCCACTTCCTTCCACATGTTCAACTTACTGAACTGATCTACCCATCGTGCAAGAGGTATTTTATCGGCAGGGATAAACCTATCCAATAGTCCAATCTCCTTCACGAGTGCTCCCTGTCCTCGTAGTATTACCCGTTGTTCTTCTGGAATGAAGGGGCAAACATAAACGATCACGGGATAAGAGCCGTGCCAACGGGACCACAGTAGTCGCCAGACAAGCGACTGTGTAGCGGCAAAGAACGGATCTCTCATGGTCGTATTTCTTGTGCACAGAAGCGTGGCGTATGCGTACTTGGGCGATGCCCCGATATTATGTGGCGGAGCTTCGGCATATTGTGTGAAGTTTCGACGAGGTTGAGGGTCATCCAAGGGATGCAAAATCACATCCGCAGAACTTTTTGGCTTTCCCTCGGGCACAGCATCGTGATGTCCCTTATTTCCAATAAAGAGATCGACCAAGGAGCCTGTTGAGCTGGAAAGCCCGATAATTTGAGAAGCAAGAATGAAAATAACCAAACCAAGGGTGCCAGTTATGAGAGCTCTGAGTATTTTAGTAGGCATTTTCCATCGACTAGTGAACCTGATGTTGTGTCGCGTAGTCTGCCAGCGACGCACCAGAGGCTTATCCAAGAACAGGGGTATGTCCTATATGCATAGCGCGACAGAACCCAACAAGACGCGAGACACAACATAGATACACCAAAAGCAGTAAGATGGGCCGTGGTGTGCCCCTGTGCTACTTTAATTGCCATGTTGCACAGCTACAGCTAACCTGCATGAATATCAAATATTCTTTACATGAACGGAGCAAGTGATTAGTAGTCGTGCAGTCTACCGGATTTCTCTTGTAAGGCTCCGTCAGTTGGCTTGGCAACTGGAATGTAGAGAACAAAAGGCCTTCCGTTGCAGTTGTCCACAGGCCAATGAAGAGCAGGCATTCTCCACCAGCACCACCACAACAAAATGCAAAATAAATGACAACACCGGTCTGCCCGACCTTCCTGCTGAACTCTCTTGCAAAGCCTGCTCTAGTGCAAGGCTACACTCGCATTGCTCTTGTACTTTGTAGCTGTCTAGCGCACTTTCTTACCAGGTCAGCTCTTCTCATGCATGAGTGAGTTACAGGGATCTGCTCGAACCTTTACACATCAAGGGAGGATCTTGCGATTGTCTATCCCTTGTAACGATCATCGTGATCGAGAGTCGGATCCAGATAGCCTTGCTATCCGGCATACTCAGCATCAGGAAACAGAAACTTACCCGGTCATCGCGAGTCAGACTGTCAATATCTTTCCAGACAACGGGAATGACCACGATATGCGAGTCATCTGTTCTGTGTCTGATAGAGTACAATGGCAACAAAGACTGATTCAAATTCGAGAGCGCAAGCTGGAAGAACTGGGAGTCGGCCAAGTCTCCAATATAGCGTACAACGCGCCAATGAAATTTCAAAAACCGAAAGCCTTCATGGAAACGCTGCCAAAGCAATCTGAAAATATTTCCTTCTGGACGGGCCTACATACGCCAGCTGTCTCGACAGATGTGCGCGATCCTGACAAGGCTGTGAACACACGCAGACGATTGTCAAATGCTTCCTCAGCCCATGAATCAGATGTCCAGAATGCATCCATATCTCTCACAGCTCAGATTGCAGCTTTGCAAGCAAGACAACATCAAATCTCGAAAAGCGTTTCAGACCTGGTCGGGTTGCCCGTCAAAAGTGCTCATTTCAGGACTCTGTCACAGCGAGAACTCGTTCACAAAAGGCTGAGCAGTATTACACCAGTGGTACTCCGTAACCCATCCAGAGTAGTAAGTACGATAGGTTCTATCAGAGAGGAGGAGGACGAGAACGAGAATCAGGAATGCTCAGCACCGGATGCTATGACACAAGAGGCGGCGACAAACTTGACTACCCAAACATCTGTCACGAATCCATACAAGCTGCATCAGTACCTTGCGTCCAACGATATGTCCGAGCTCATCAGACAACAATCCATCCAATTTATGCCAAATTTTGAGCAGCTTGGAGAAACTTGCATTTGGGCAGATGAGCCGATGGACTCGCGATGTGTACATCAAGCTGGTGCTCCGCTGACACAAGGCTATCCCGCATATACAACACCTTCCTACGACTGTCTGATGCAGCCCATCGAGGCTGGCTTGCCGTACGATTTTAAGAATCCAGACCAATATTACTTTTGGCCTCAAGAGCTGTCTGGTAGTGCTGGATATTTCTCCGAACAAAAGATGTGTATATCCTCCGAAAATCGTTATGCAGCTGGTCATACTGCTCAGAGATCTAGCTTCAACACCGCCGCTGAGGAATTCATACCATTCTCTCAAGCAGTGATAAAACCGAACCCTGCTTCACAAGCTATTCCAATCGTGAAACCTGAAGAGCCTGATGTCAGGGTGGAGCAAGATTCTTTGCCGAGTCCAGAGTCTGTATCTGATCATGCGGCTAAAACCTCGACAGAGCCTGTCACGCCTGGCTTATATGATGCGTACCATGGTTTCGATAGTTATTCAGAAGATGACTCTGATGTGGAAAATCACGACACGCTAGAAGCCACAGAGATTGACGAGCAGCTCTTATCAGACACGAACGATGTTCGTGTGAAAGCCTTCAAGTTCCCATCTCCGGTTAAAGTCGTTTGCCAGACGCCAGCGAGACAACGGACCTCCCTGCTGAATAGCGAGAGTCCTGCTGACCGATTCCTTGTTGCTCAGCCCATCGGAGTGGCTCCTCCAAAGATGTCCTCTACGCCACGTAAGATCGAGCGAATCTTCCAAAAGAGTGTGGCGCTTGAGGATAACGAGCTGGACTCGATCATTATGGACCTATCTATCAGAGATTTGCCTGGCCGGACAATTCTTCACACGGAGGAGCTTTCTACCTTGGATGAGGATGAATCGGAAATATCCATGTCGGAAAATGAGCAACCACCACAACGGCCAGTGCTCCGTCGTGTATCTTCTGCCAAGCTATTACTTTCTCACCAAGACGCAGATGTCGGCCTGCTGCTTGACGCTATGCTGTCTGCGAAACTCTCAAATGTTACAGAGACACTAGGTGGACTACAGACACATGTCATCTCTATTGATGAACAGCTTAAGACCTTAGTGTCCTCAACCACCACAGCTGGCGTGTCACAAACTGGTGCGACCTTGTATCAAAAAGAGAACACTGAATTCGACTCCACTAATCGGCTGAGTTTGGACATGCTGGAGGCCGAATTACAAGCTCTGAAGCTGTCTTCGACCAGAGAGCGTAGCACCGCAACGCAGCTCAGAGACGAGTTGTGGAATGCAACCTCGGAAGTGAAACGATTAGAGCAGAGCTTGATCCAATGCCAAGTAGAAAACTCTCAGCAGAGCACGGCAAGGTGCATTGTGGCAGAGAACGACTTTAGCACTGCTTTGAAAGACAAGTTGCGACTTGTCGAGACTGCCAAGGCTAGCTTGCAGAAACATGTCGGTGAGCTTACTACGAAGACGTCCCGCCTCGAAGGGCAATTGCTCGAGTCTACAACATTCTGTAGCGCACTACAGACACAATACTCATCGTCGGAACTTGCACTTGCCAAACTTCGCAAGGAACTCAATGAAACACAATCCATTAGAGATCAAAGCATTGAACAATTAGAAGTTGCGAAAGAAAGGTACGAACGCTTACAGGAACACATGCAAGAGACTGCAGAAGCGATCGCCGAGGAACAATCCAGATGGCTTGAATCTGACATGGCCAAAGACGCCAAGATTGAGTCTCTCAGCATGGCATTGGCCCGAGACGAAAGTGATGACGGACCTCATAGTCGTCGCAGTTCTACCATGTCCATCAACACTGACGTAAGAATGCTTCAATTTCTCATGGATAGAGTCAAATCATTGGAGCACTCGGCTCAACATACGCAAGCTCTTCACAGGCAGGAGCTTGATCGCCGAGATACTCGCCTGGATAATTTGTTGACTGAATGGAGGCACATGACAACCAAGCTAGCCAAGTCTGAGAGCGTCGCTGATGGATTGAGAGCCGAGCTAGTCATGAGCACAGAATTTGGTGATCGTGTGGTCGACGACCTTGAAAGGTCCCAACAGATTATGGAAGCGCTTACGCGACAGCTCCATCGATCGAGTCCCGTCGGAATCCTGAAACGGTCAAAATCAGATGCAGAACTCGAACTTCAGCAGACCACTGCTGCCTCGCTGCTTGCACTCCGATCGGATCTTGTTGAAAAAGATTTGCGAATCGCAGAACTCGAACGATTGCTTACCGAGTCTCCAGATTGTACCGAACGACAAATCTTGAGCGCCATTAACGAGAATATATCTATACAACCAGTAGACGTCAATGGGCTGGAGAGTCTCGTTCAGAATGACGAGAGCCAAATCTCCTCCAATGGATTGTCGGAACGTGTCAAGAAACTGAAACAGATGCGAATCAGCTGGGAAGCAAAAGCACCCATGATTTTCGAAAATAGTGTATGAAGAAATGTCCATCATCGTTGTAATTATGTCTTTTATGTGTCTAATATTTAATCAACCATTTCATTTCGAAAGTTTTCGCAACCTCAAAGCTGATGTTTTCGTTCCCATAGCACGTTCCCATAGCACGGATATGTATACACGGATGCTTCACTAATGCTGAAACCTACCAGACCGCATAAGTTCGACGGCTAGACAGGATACACAATATTTTGGCTTGAAATGGACAAGTGCTATTCGTAAATACAGAGAACAGACAGGAAGCGTGTATCAGGTGCATCTTGAACTCCTTACATCTGCTTTTCATGTCCCTTAACGCGATTGCCAGACTCAATCTCCATACGAGCACTTCTACTACCAAATTGAATTGCTCTCTTCTTTTCGCCCGCGGCCAAGCCGATACCCAGTTTCCGTGCTAAGTCTCTCAGAATGATTTTGTCACCACCGGATTGTTCGAAAGTCATCTTGACATCGACTCTGAGCAAAGACAAGTAATGCACGACACGCTCTTCCAGAAATGGCCACCGTACTTCCCGCGCAAAGTTGGAGAGGATACGGTCGTCCCGTCCCAAGTTTCGACTAGGAATCCGATTCAGGTCGTGTTGAAGCTCCTCGATAAGTGCCGTCCAGCCACTACGATAAGCCTTGAGGTGACGAGAGTAACCTCCAAGCTGTTCGTCCGCTCCAAGACCACTGAAATAAACTCTCGCGGAAGTCACATATGGAGAGGACAATGTTGATTCGCCGATATTGGATTGAACACTACCCCGCCCGCGAGCGCAATAATAAAAGGCTAGAGCGATAGAGTAGTCCATTATCGAGTCATTTGGAAACATCAGTTCCAGCACATCATCTTTTGCTGCAACAGCTTCGGCATAGGTCACATCGATTGACACGAATCGCCACGCGCGATCAGGGAATAAAGATACGAGTTCTCTGTAACCCTGCAAACCAGTAATCCGATCAGGAGTATCGTAAGTGCCGTTGAACGAAGGGTCCAGTTTTTTTGCGTTGGCTATGGTTCGAGGATTCTCGAAAGAGACATTCAAAAGATCAATTGGCTCCGAAAGTGGGAGAACATCGTTTAGTAATCGTGCAATAACGGCACAATCTACACCGCCCGAGTACATAACAGCCACACGCGAGGATCCGTTGGCTGCTTTCTCACTTTGTGGGATAGTGACAGTACGAATTCGGACTGCTTCGAGCAGAACCTCATGGAAGCAATTGACAGCGTCCACATACAAATCTTGTGTCCTGTCTGTTGTGTCCAACACGGAACCAGGTACTTCCGTCTGAACTTTGGCGTACGACCATTCGAGATCGTTAGGACTAGGCGCTTTAGTGGTCCATTGATGTAAGCTTGTAGTTCTGGTCTGCAAATTGTAGCAATATATCCCGGCAGTGTCCACTTCATGCCATCCTAGGTGATCGCGAGATGCGACGGAGCACAACGAAAGTCCATGGTCTGATTGCCGTGATAGAAGTGATCTCCTGCCCAGAACATCACGGGCGTACCATATTTTAGCCTCTTTCGCCTGGAAGTAGACAAATGCAAAGGGTCCTCTGATGTGTTTAAAGACATCTGGAACGTGAACGTCCGACTCATTTAAGGATTCATATAGAGCAGTAGTATCTCCCTCTGAATCAGAAATGCCTAGACCGTACCACACTTCACCGTTCCAGCAAAGAACGTTCTCACCACGGTTGACTACTGGCTGAGGGGTAATATTTGTGCCTCGAAGATGCAGCACAGAAGAAGTGAAGGTAAGTCTATGCTCGCAGGAAGAATACTGCACAGTACGAATAAAGTCAGGTCCTCTCCTTCGCAGACGATCCAGCAGGTACTCGTCCTCAATGTGCTTCCCAGACTGGTCCTGAAGCGTGGCAGAGAGCAAGATGCCACACATACATAAGCTCAGTCCGATGCACTCGCTCGACCACTAGAGTGACTGTCTGACTATCTAGAACACTGATACAACTACAGACTACATTGCAAGCACAGGCTTCTCCATCGACGTTGAAGATTGTCAAGGGGCAATAGAGGCTTAAAATCGAGGGTTTATGTTAGGGTTCATCGATCAGCTTTTCATTTTGTTTCAATGTTTCGAGTCATTGACACCTCAGCGCTTGATTTCAGGGCATATCACACCTCCTTCCCGTGACCTACAATCTATCCGACTGTAACATCATGGGTACTGCTCCATTTCGTCGCTAATCGCTCATTGCTGACTATTTCAGGTCTCTCGATCTCAAAACTGCTCCAAGGCCTGTTTGGCAAGCGCGAAATGCGAATCTTGATGGTGGGTTTGGATGCAGCCGGTAAAACCACAATTTGTAAATCCTCCAGCGCGACACGAGCTTTTCGCCGACACGAGTCGCGCCTATGCTGACAAACGGTAGTGTATAAGCTCAAATTGGGAGAGATCGTCACGACAATTCCTACGATCGGTTTCAATGTTGAGACTGTTGAGTACAAAAACATTTCCTTCACAGTTTGGGATGTCGGTGGTCAAGATAAAATCAGACCACTCTGGCGTCATTGTAAGTTGACCTTTGCGATAAAAACATGGTAACAAGGTGTACTGATATTTTAGATTTCCAAAACACACAGGGTATCATTTTCGTTGTCGACTCGAACGACAGAGAGCGTGTCAGTGAGGCTCGAGAGGAACTTCAGCGAATGTTGAATGAGGACGAACTACGAGACGCTCTCCTCTTGGTGTTTGCAAACAAACAGGATCTGCCAAATGCTATGAATGCCGCCGAGATCACCGACAAGCTTGGTCTTCACTCACTCAGACAAAGACAGTGGTTCATCCAGGCTACTTGCGCTACTAGCGGAGATGGTCTGTACGAGGGTCTTGAATGGCTCTCTACCAACCTGAAGAAACGAGGCACTTAGAAGTGCCAGCATGCATAACAAGGCATGGAATGTAGAAAGTCTTTTTCAGTCAGTCGGTCGCGCGCGACTCATCCTGGAGTATCATGGTTATGTTCTCAAGTAAAGTAGCGAGCCTGGAATATCTTCAGCTCCAGAGTGAATCATAATAGCATCGCTGAACTTATGTTGCGTTACATTTATCTTGGCCCGTGATCTCACGTTGTCCAACGCACTTACATGATCTCTATAATAATTCTGCCAATTCCCACTTGATTATCATGTAATCTACATTTCTTTCGTGAGAACTGCCATGCGATTCGCGCGGGTATCACGATAGCTGTAGTGTTAGCCGATCTTCAAATCTTGCTAATTTTGATTCATGCCGAGAAAGCGTGCATCGTGTCTTCTGCTGGAGAAGATACATGTATGCACAACAATGAAGAGCAAGTCTGCAAGCGTACAGCGGAGGCTTTCGTAGCCCATCCATCTTAGAGAACTTACAGGCTGGTAATAGATAAATTTGCAACCTCGTGTTTGCTGTTTAAGAACGCTGCACGATTTGGCCGTACGAGCTGCGGGCAGATGATACCGTGTCTCCCTTTTCTCACTTGTCGTCGGCTGGGCCAAGAATAGGCAGGTCTCTCTCGATCGTGACAAGGTCAAATGTGTCTTTGGAGAGTGAAGCATATCTCTAGCAGGATATGCTTCAGGACATCTTGCAACACACTTGAAACCCAAGGTTACATATATCTACTCTTATATAGGTCTTGATCTTCCCGATCTAGTGGCAAATGGAACCCACTCGTGTACCATGGTTGCCATCATCAAGCGCACAGCGACATCGAGTACCTATGCTGACCACTTGTCACTGTGTGAGGCCCCTTCTGAAGTGTCAACAGGAAAAGTGGATGGCAAAAGCGGTATTATTGCGAACGGACAAGGTCTAAAGTTTCGAGAAGAAATCATACTGCAAGATGAAATGAGTGAGGAGAAACCGAGACTCGGCATTGCAGAAGACGCTCAGGACATTGTACCCATCACAGACGATCCTGCTATACCAGTCAACACATTCAGAGCTTGGTCTTTAGGACTACTCTTTTCTGTGATTGGTGCGTTTGTCAATAACTTCTTCGCGGAACGGCTGCCTGGTATCGCACTATCTGGGTTCGTGGCACAGTTATTAGCTTACCCTGCTGGCAAATTCCTTGAAAGAGTCTTGCCGTCCACAACGCATGTGGCTTTTGGGAGGGTATGGAGTCTCAATCCGGGTCGATTCAGTGACAAAGAACATATGCTGATCACTATCATGGCCAATGTTTCATTCGGATCTGCTTATGCTACTTCTGTCATCATCACTCAACGAATGCCCCAATTTTATAATCAGCAATGGGCGTCGAACTGGTGGTACCAGATACTTCTTGTGATGTCAAGCCAGATCATCGGATATGGTTTGGCAGGCCTTAGTCGCCAATTCTTGGTCTATCCAGCTGCCGCCGTTTGGCCTTCGAACCTAGCAGTCATCGCGCTAAACAAGTCATTCCATACGGAAAATCTCAATTCCGCAAATGGTAGGACTTTAGCATCTCTCATCTGGGGACCAATGGCTAATGTTTAGGTTGGCGCATAACACAGATTGCTTGGTTTCGCTGGCTCTTTTTGGCTTCTGCACTATACTATTTTATCCCAAACTACCTGTTCACAGCTTTGTCACAATTCAATTGGTAAGTTCGTGTAAAACCTACATAAGAGAGTGACTGACAGCCTAGGATTACATGGTTAGCGCCTCAAAGCGCAATTCTGGCGGCCATGACTGGCTCTTTCACAGGTTTAGGGATAAATCCCATGCCAACCTTAGATTACAATATGGTCACCGGTGTGCTGGATCCACTGATCACTCCATTCTTTGTCGTCATCAATCTCGTCTGTGGCATGCTCGTTATGGGGCTTGTATTTCTTCCTACGATCTGGTTCAGCAACGTAAGTATACCATCCTTTTGAAGGATTTCCTGTTGACCAACAGACATGGTTCTCTAGCTATATGCCTATCGTCGTGAATCGGCCTTATGACAATTTTGGGAGACTCTACAATGTCTCGAGGATTCTCAATACCCAAGGTCGCTTAGATATTGATGCCTTCGAGCACTACAGTCCAGTATACCTGTCTGCCGCAAATGCACTCACATATGGTGGGTATTTCGCGCTGTATCCTGCAACATTGATGTATACGTACCTCTACCATGGATCTCAAATAGCCGCAGCATTCAAAGGGCTTTTCTCAAAAGTAAAAAGAGTACCAGACGATATCCACATGAAGCTTATGAGACAATACAACGAGGTTCCAGAATGGTGGTATATAGCAACAATGCTTGCTGGTGCTGGTATGGCCTTTATTATGATTGTCCAGTTTCCAACGGATATGCCAGTATGGGGAATATTCTTCGCATTGGCACTTGGCCTAGTATTCATAATACCCGTAGGCCTCGTCACTGCTATATCAAACGTGGAGATAGGCCTCAATGTCCTTTCAGAAATGGTGGCTGGTTTTGCAATGCCTGGGAAACCACTAGCAATGATGATTTTCAGTTCGTTGTCCAAGTTGACTTTAGATGTAGGCTGATCGTTGTAGAAACGTATGGCACAATTACACTCAGTCAAGGTCTCTCCTTCGCAGCAGACTTAAAACTGGGACATTGTGCAAAGATACCTCCACGAGTATTGTTCACGGCACAAATGGTGGCCACAGTATTATCTGCTTTCATCACCCTTGGTGTCACCAATTGGCAAATCGATAACATAGAGGGTTTCTGTACCCCAGGTCAAAAACAGAAGTTTACTTGTCCTGGAGCAACGGGTTTTTTCACTTCTAGCGTGATTTGGGGAGTGATTGGTCCACGCCACAATTATGGCAAAGGAGGACTTTACAACGTACTCCTTTGGGGATCTGTGATCGGCCTTGTCTTACCACTCCCTTGTTACTTAGCTGCCAAGAGATGGCACAATTCGTGGGCTACCAAGATCCACCCACCAGTTATACTGGCAGGGTTCATCCTTTGGGCTCCTATCAACCTGTCCTACATCACAGCCGCAGTACCTGTTGGCTATCTATTCAACGTGTACATTAAGACAAGATTCCGCCCATGGTGGCTGAAGTACAACTACATCACGGCAACTGCACTGAGTACGGGTATAGCTATTGCTGGACTTTTAGCTTTTGTCGCACTTCAAAACCCCGGGATAAGTCTTGACTGGATTGGCAATGTAAGTTCTTCCTTCTGTAGTATCCACGGCACTGACCCTCTCAGAATATAGCTACTTCTGGCTGCGATTCGAGAGGTTGTCCCTTGAAGACGCTACAGAAAGGGCAACACTTTGGTCCGGGCGTTGGAGAGTTTCATTTTCAACGAAGGCAAGCTTAGCTATGCAGAAAGACCGTGCTCTCGATTCAAGCCCCGTCAGGCGGGTCCTCTATCTTCGGAACTCAACGTAATTTTTATTGATGACGGTAATTAGACACGAACCTCAGTCGGTAGAACAATTTATCTGTCCGGCCACATCCTCACAATGCCCTCGGTCCCGCAAATTCTATGTGATTTTGCCATCAAGTCGTATACGACTATCGTTACTCTCGACTTGAGTGCCGGCAGCACTGGTGATCGCTACGTTCTTGGTTAATGAGACGTCATCAGTCCTCCCAAGCAGAGACAGTGTTTATTTTGATTTGCGCTTATTTGATAAATGGCTGAAGGACGCGCCGCGGCTGCCACGTGAAAAATGCCTACAGAACAACAAAATTAAGCTTCGTATTGATAGCTTGTCTTCGCCAGATCAGTTCCTGGCCTCTTCCATTCATTGTCGATCCAGCTCATCATTGTGCTATGTCTGATCTGGAAAAATTGGAAAGACTCGAACAATCAATCACTCAGTTGCTATACGAAATCGATGCCAATTTCTCGAAGTGTCATCGCATCATAACGAACAACATCTTACCGATAGTCGAAAAATATGCAGAAAATTCAGGACAAGTTTGGGAACATTCCCGGTTTTGGAAGCAATTTTTCGAAGCGAGCGCAAATGTTTCGCTGTCGGGTTACGAGGAACAGCAATCAAACCAAGATTCAGCGGAATTAACACATGTTACGCGTGAAGAAGATAGCTACCGAGATGCGGACGGCACAAAGCAGTCTCCGTATCATCAGAAACCGCAAGGGACTGGTGAAAGCCCCTTTGACCTTACTCAGGATGACGATACGTCAGATGCCGTACGCCGCCCAGGTTTGCAGAGCGAAACACCATTACAACGACGAATGGAGTCTCTGGAAATCTTGTCATCTCCTGGAGACCCTCCGACACCACAGACTGCCCTGAGATCCGAGAGACTCAACCATAAATCAATTTCTGAAACTCCTATGTCAAGCTCAAGGTACCAGTCTAAACATGTCCAGCTCGATGGCACACCCCGCACAGCGCAAAGATCAAAGAATAATAATCCACTATTACATAGAGTGCTCGATTCGAATTGGAAAGTACAAGCCACGCCGCACTCAGTCCGTAGTCGATACGCTCAGGCCGATAGAACTGCTCAATCGACTTCCCCTACCTCTTCGCCGCCGGAGCTGACGACTCGCTTTGATACCTTGCGATTGTCCAGGGCACAGCATACACCGAGTGGACCACGTGGAAACCTATATGACAGCGACGATGACTCTAGCATTGGGCAAATGTCGCCACCTGTAACTATGGCATTCAGCCTTCCTCCTTCCAAGCTTCTGAGAACTCCGGCCAAGGAGGCAGCGAGATATATGGTTGATGAAATGCTGCGTACTGCGGGAGCAAATGATTTAAGTACTATCCCAAGTGAAACGCCTCTCGAGCCTATAGGCCGAAGGTATCCTCCCAATACAGAGGAGGGCTTGTCTCAAAGCACTTTCGTACAAGGTTCGCAGAACATATCTAGAAGGGCATATGAACTATCGAGCGATAAAGATGAGACACCTATTGGGCGCAAGACCACTGGCGTTCTTGACCAGTGGCAAGAGAGCGAAGAAGGCTCGAATTGGCTGTAAAAATATATGAAAGTACTACAAGTTCCAGCACCACGACTCTCAGTTGATGGTGACTATGCCAGGAATCCAACGTAAATAACCTTGACCAGCCAAGAATTGCAGATCAACTAAATTGCTTATCAATTAAAATGTGATCGTCATGCACGTGCCACAAAGATTACGGCGTTTAATTTTGACTCAAACATTCGCTTGGCTTATTGTGCATTCCAGCATCTTGTAGGCGGCTTTATGTGTCTTTCCCGACCATGACCAATTCCACTTCAATGGAGCCAAGCGGACGGCATGTTAAGCGTAGACATGGTTTGACACGAAGCAAGAATGGCTGCATGACTTGTCGGAAGAGGAGGAAGAAGTGCAATGGAGAGACTCCAGTATGTGGTCATTGCAGTCGCCTAGAACTTGATTGTGCATGGCCAGAACCAAAGGATACCTACTCGAAAATGTTAAGGCATCGAGCGCCATACAAATCCAACGAGTCAGCTCTTCAACAAGTGAGCTTAGGCGAGTCTCCAGCCTCGAACGGCGCTCTAGGAGCACTGCAACTGTATTCTTCTGATCAGCAGGCCGAAAAGGATATGGAAATTCATCAGGCAGCTCAAGTTCTGTTTGCACATAGAGACTTGGAAGCTCATATAAATTCTCAAATACAAAATATACCACAGCAATCAACTCAGAATCTTGCTTTGCACATTGGCGAATCTCGACTAGAGAGTCCCACACAAGAAGACCTACAGGCTGCACAGTGGCTTTCCAATTATCGCGATAACGTTCAAATGTCCGCCGGTACTCCAGCCTTCCTTGAACTTCCCACGGCCGTGGACAACATTACATTTTACTCCGATGCAAATTATTCACCCGTCGCTGGAGGCGTTCGTGCCAACGCGATGCTTAGTGCATACAGCAGCAGTAGTCCGGAGGAAGAGCGCCGCTTCTTTTTACAAAATTCTCCGTTCGAGCACGTTGATCACGATACCCGCATTCTGCTAGACTACTTTGAGACAGAATTCGCACAGCTCATCTCTGTCTGCCCGAGGGCGAACAATGATCTCTTACGCGTCTTTCTGCCGATGGCTGTGCAGAGTGCCAGTATTCGCGCAGCTTTGGCGGGCTGGTCTGCAACACATTTACGTGATATTGACGACAGATTCACCTCGCAATCTCACTTGTACATGGGAATCGCGGCAGACGCTCTTGAGGTGGCAATCGCTGATCCGCAGCAGCGAGATTTAGATCTGACTCTTGCACTTGCATTGATCATATGTGCGGTTGAGGTTTGCAAGGACTCGGATTCATCTTGGGTCAAATATCGTCAGATTGCCCATGAAATTATCAAGAGACGTGATCTCGTAAAGCATCATGGCGGTCGTGATCAGATGTTTCTTCTGAGAAACTTTGCCTATCACGATCTCATGTCCTCCTCGCCTGCAACGCAGAGCATCATACCACAAACCGAGAGTAAAATGATACTCAGCACTATACCCAACATCGGAGGACCCGATACCTACATGGGCATAGCCACCCAGCTATACCGTATCATTGGTGAAATTACGGTGCTCGCAGCCAAGACTCGCATAGAAGCGTGGGACCAGCGGCGCATCGCAACGCATGCATCACGCTTGATTGTTGTGATTGACAATACGGAGCCGAGTGTTTCCGACTTGCAGTACCTCAAGCAAGGACAAGAGTTGCAACAAAACCTGGCCATGTTCAACATATTGCAATTGACTGCGAAGTTATACATCAACCAGATCTTGCTGAAATATAACCCCACTTCGATAGGAAGTCAGATCTTGATTCAAGCAGTCATGCCATTGTTTAGCAATCTACAAACAGTCTTGGTCGAGATGCTGTTTCCGCTATTCGTGGTGGGTGTAGACTCTCTCGGGGAAAATAGATTCAAGGTGCGCAGAATGTTGGAAATCATGCATGAAAAGTTCAGAATAGGTAATGTACGCTGTGCTGACGCCGTACTGGAAAGATGCTGGGAGACCAACATGGACGGTGAGGTGTATGTGGACTGGAATGTGGTAGCATATACTCTATTTGACCAGTGCATCTCGTTAGCATAAAAAAACAGGTTGTTTCGTGCTTCGTGTCTTGTCATTACTGATCGGCGCTTAAAGTTTACGCGCCGCAGCTAATGGCAAACCACTGCTGTAGCTACTGTACAAGCAACTTCTTTCTCCATTATGCGTCCTGACCTTGGCTATGGCGCCTTCGATGTCAGGAGGTACATCACAGCCGCAAGGATCAGGCACAAAGATTGCGCTTCCTGCTTCACAGACTACTCCTGGACAACAAGACTCTGCGTTGACTATTGTGCGTCCCGCTCAAAACTTGCGACAGATCGATTCCTCAACTGTAGTAGGGAGACAAGCATGGCAATATCTGCACACCTGGACTTCCGACTTTCGTCGACTCGTACGAAGAGAGAACATGGGCCAAACGGCAAATGGCTGCAGTAAGTTGCTCTAGTCACCAAAACTACGCATGCTGACCTTCTCAGGCGTTTCGTAATGGTTCTTGTGCTCTACATTTTAGACTTTTATTAAGTCTAGGCAGGTCTTTTTGCAAAGTACAACTATGGACTCGGTGTTTCCGGCCACATATCGCTTCGTGATCCAGTGCATTCGAGCTATATCTGGTTCAACCCCTTCGCCATGCATTTTTCAATCATCAGGGCATCCGATCTAGTTCTCGTCAATGAAGACGGTCACGTCATTGACGGTGGGAATCAAGCTGCTGTGAATGCAGCAGGGTTCTATATCCATAGCGAGTTGCACAAAGCAAGACCAGACATCAATGCCGCATGCCATGCTCATAGCCCACACGGCGTGGCCTACAGTGTCTTTGGGAGGCCTCTCGAAATGATCACACAAGATGTGTGTTATTTTTACAAACGGCACTCAGTCTATGATAATTTCGGCGGGATAGTACTTGCAGCAGAAGAGGGCCGGCGAATAGCAAAAGCACTCGGATCTACCAATCACTCCGTCATTCTACAGAACCACGGTCTCTTGACGACGGGCAAAAGTGTAGCAGAGGCTGCATACTTGTTTCATCACATGGAACGAGCATGTGGAGTCCAATTGGCAGTCAATGCAGCAAATACAACAAAGAATTACATTGGGGTATGTGCAGCGAAACGTAGGAATTCCAACACTGACATGCTTGTGTCTAGGATGAGGAAGCCGAATTTACCGCGTTGAGTGGGAACGACCGTGACAGTCTTTACTTGGACTTTATGACAGAGTACAGTGCCATTCTAAAGGAAACCAACGGTGATTTCTTGGAAGACGCGTCTCACCGTGTCCCATAACACCCCAAGTCCCAGATTCAATTAGTCCTTTCTTGCATGAGTATCACCAATTTTCAGTTGCATCTTTATTCTTTCCCGGTAGGCCGTCCTTTATAGTCACACATGTCTCCGCCTTTTTTAGTAATATACTTGTCCAATCCATCATCCATATCCGCAACGCGTTTTCCATAAAACATGTGATGAGACGGCTGCCATGCTGGGGGAATGACTTTCCGACCCTGATTGTCGCGCGAGAAGTGGATATAGGTGGGCATAAGCAACATCATGTTGCGTCCTTCGTCGGCAATGGAGGCGCGACAGTGACTGCAAGATACTTTGACGGGTAATTCATACGTCAATTGTTTTTGAGAGGCATTGTAGTAGGACAATTTGTCGATGGCTGACGTGAATTGAACGGCCTCTTTCGGGACGACAGCGGCCCATTGGTAAGGACATCCATGCAAAGTTTGACATGTTTCGCAGTGGCAGTACATGGCACTCAAGGCGTCCTTTGAGATTTCCCATGTGCATGTCCCGCAGTGACATGAAGCCGTGTACTTGGCTTTGAATGACGGATCTGTCGTGTACGGCGGTGCAGTACTCATTCTATATACGGTAAAGCAGTGAAATGTGAATGTGTTTTTTATTATTCTAGGATGGGAAAATAAGGTTATCTATGCTCTCTACCTGTGACGTCATCGCTCAGTTTGGCCGTTTCGCAACAACAAGTGGTCAACCGTTCTACTACGTTTTCTGGAAGACCGCTTCGTCGTGGTCGGTGTGTTGACCGATGGGACGGTCATGCTAGAGGGACTCGGATGTGGACCGGACCGCTTCGTCGTTGCCTTTGCACGTCGACTTGATCCACCACGACCGAATCGTTCTGCATCTCTTGCTTCCTCGAAACAGTCGCGCAATGCTTGTTCCACAAGACAGCGTACACGTAAGAGGGCCATGGCGGGCCACACAGCTCCTTCGCCTTTGTGCACCCAATAGCGAATCTCCTCATGCGTGGGATGCCGAAAGAGCTTGAAAAAGTCACGCAGCGCAAGACGCGGCACAAGTGTGATTTCTGATTGTGCCGGAATGGCGCCATTCATGTATGAATGGATGGCCATAGGCACGATACCAAGGAGTGATAATTGGTTTACACGATGGCTGAGTTCAAGACCAATGACTTTGACGGCCTTCAAGTACCATCCTCGGCGATGGTGTCGATGCAGTGGACTGCTCAAGAATGGAGCGAGGTAGGGTCGTGCTTGAGAGACGATAAAGTTGTTGACGTTGAAGAGTTCAGAGAGTCGATTCAGTGGAGTTTCTCCGTCAGAAGTCCTGGCGAAGCGGACTCCGCCATAAGGCGCCCAAGGTATAATGTTACCACCCGAATCCTTGCAGAGCAGCTCCACCGGTTCATAAAGACCAATCAAGGCATTACTTGCCAATGCGGCCGTCCAGATGAGTACATTGGGTGCTGTCAGATAATTTAGCAGAATAGGTACACTATTGGCTGAAGTGCCGTGGATAGTAATATTGAGCACTTTGTTTGTCCTGAGGAACGCTTCTTCAAAGGTGAAGTCCCCTATATTATCACGGCAAAGCTCGCCAAGCACGGAGATATCCAGTATGTAGCCGTCCCTGAAGAAACGCTTGATTTTGCGCAACGTCTGACCACGCGCGCCTCGCTTGTGAAAGGCGTTTAGGTTGATTGTATCTTGATATAAAAGAGGCGGCAATTCTTCGTCTGTTGCAATACATGTCAAGGCAGCAATCAAGGCGCCGATCGCTGTGCCTGATATGACGTTGGGCAAGAGTCCTTGTTCCCAAAGAGCTCGAACAATGCCAAGATGAAACATGCCAAAGCTCGCACCGCCTTGAAGCACGAGAGCAGATGAACCGTAGGAGTGTCTCGTATCGCGGAAAAACTGCAGCTTCTTTTCCGCAGTCAAATGAGGACTCGTGCTCTCATGCGTTGACCTGATGTATTCTATACAAGCGAGCACTTCTGAAATGTAATCCTGTATGAGCAATTTCGTTCCAAGATAGCTTCTACTGTACAATTGCTTGTCTGATATATTTGCCAAGTTTCGCAGCAGTCCTGACCGTAGAAGATTGAGCAAGACAACATCGTCCTGACTCGTGCGTGCCCGTCTCAACTGGGTGAGCCGCTCAGCAATGAGTCTATGATCATACTTGCGTGACTGTGGATTGCGTCTCCATACATCGTGACCAATCTCATAGTCTAGGCGTAAAGCAATGTCTTCATACTGTGCATAATCTCTTGCCTCTTGCAGGGCAAAGCGTAATTGAGCCCTCGGTCTGAGTCGCCGATGGTACTTTTTGTAATAGTGCAGAAGAACGTCAAGGATGAGATTCAGGAAATTGACAATAAAGATGGGCAACATTCGCTCGCTTACTTATGCTTAGATCATTCTCATGGATATGTGAGCAATTCAGTCTTGAAGAAACAAAAGTTCACAAGTGTTTGTGGGGAAGATGAAGTGCATAATCATGAGACGCTTTTTATTTTTTCTTCCTCAAGACACAAAAGATTCTGAATGGAACAGCGAGCAAGGATGAACCAGTCTATAGTTTCTGCATAGCAGCAATCTAGAGAAATTAGCGTCTGTATCATTGTATGTTGAAAGAGCATTTTCAAACTCACATCTGATGATTGCACGTAGTCCTCAAATTCGGCGATGGCATCCTGGAGATCATCAAGACCGACTTTGTCGTCCTCAATGACCAAGTTGATTTGCAATTTGCTGACTCCGTAACCCACTGGAACAAGCTTCGAACCTCCCCAAACGAGTCCGTCCATCGTGATGGATCGAACGCTCTGTTCCAGCTCCTTCATGTCAGTCTCATCGTCCCATGGCTTGACGTCCATCGTCACGACAGATTTCGCCGCTGGCTTGTCCTTTCCAGCCTTCTTGGCTGCGTACTCTGCCAGTCGCTTCTCCCTCAAGTCAATGGCGGCTTGGTCTTCCTCCTCGTCTTCGTCTGATCCGAACAAGTCAATATCCTCATCCTCATCAGCTGGTGCAGCAGTGCTCTTGGACTCTGAGGCAGCATCCGGACCATAAGAAGAATATGATTTGCTTGCATCACCAGGCAAGGAGCTGTGCTCGTCAGAGTAGGAAGCGATATGTTCGTACCACCTGGCGGACTAGACTCAGAGTCAGTAAGGGAGAAACCTCAGCTCAGAAGAGGTTTTGGACTGACGTGTGGGTTTTCTGATGCGGAGGGAGCAGACTTCAATTCCTTGAAGACAGCCACATCAGCCTGGGATGGCTCGAAACCTTCGACATAGGATCGCGTGGCGAGATGAGACTCGAGGCCGGCGGTGCTTGAAGAGAAATCGAAACCCATGCTTGTTGATGGAAGTGACAATGTGATGATATCGCAGAGAAACAAGATTTCAAGAGAAAATTCGTTTTCCTTTCTATCCGTGCACGTGTCGCATTCTGCAACGTTCATGTTGCTCTCATACACTGTTCTACTGTTACAGGTGCTGCTGCAAGGGCCACCTCGCTTTGCCGCAGCTCAAGTGTCTGCAGCTGTCGCAGTGAATGGTTTGCTTCTTGTGTCTTGCTCGTTTCTTGACGTGAATCTTTTTTTGAATGAGAGTGTCACAGCTAGATTCTCATCTGCTTGATCAGGAATTACTGACACTCCTGTCTCTTAATGTAGAATCAGCCTTGTCACTATTCAACACTACAGCACGCTTTTCTACCGTATCCAAGACGCTGCTTCGAGCCGTGATATGGAAAGTAGGAATCTGGGACCATGGCAACACGTATGGCGCACAACTTCAGTCTTTGCGATATCTCAACCTGACTCCGTCCAAGAAGATCGTCCTCGGTCTCATTTCCGTTCTCGGCCCGTTGATTCAAGACAAGATTGGTGGGGAATTGCAAGGCAGATGGCGAGTAATCGTGGCCTACGCGGAAGGTGTGTATGAGGTTTTGGCCATGGCGAATTTCATCAGCTACATTGCCGGAGCGCGATACGATTCTGTGCTTCATCGCATACTAAAAGTTCAATTACTACCAACCTCCTCTGCATATCGCGCCGTCTCATTTGAGTTTCTCAATAGACAGCTCATCTGGTCCCAATTCACCGAATTCCTGCTCGTCTTCTTACCACTCCTGCAATTGCCGAGGCTCAGACGCAGATTCACCGCGTACCTGCCACAACCGGAAACACAGCGACTGGATTTTCTGCCCAAAAAAGTCTGTGCCATATGTTACTCTGACGGCATCGAGGGAGCAGATATAGTCAACCCATACCAGGCTGATTGTGGAGACTTGTACTGCTACGGCTGTCTAGTCTCGCAAATCACACTTTCCGAGGGCGAGGGCTGGGAATGTCTGCGGTGCGGCATGACAATCAAGAGTGCAAAACCATGGGTCAGTACCCAGAATGAGGAAGAGTTTAGCTTATCGCATCTCAAGTTTCGAGATGATGAGCAATCAGATACGGAAACAGGATCGTCCTATTCTGGTGATGACGATGATGATGAGACGGATTCCGAGACATCCTTGAAGGACGGCTGACACATTCACGTCTTTTGGTCAGTGCTGCGTAATCTAATTGTAAATACGCGTTTTGCACGATGCAGTCTAGATGAATTATTTCTATTTGATTTGTACAACACCGCCACCATGCATGCCTTTCGCCTCTTCATGCGAGTATCCGAGTTCGAGCAAGACCTCGAGTGAGTGTTCCCCGATGCCTGGAGGTGGTCCTTTGATACTGGGTTTTGTGTGCGAGTACTTGACTGGAATACCCGCTACTTTCAGCTCGCCACTTTGTGAGGCAGTCGTCTTGAGGGTTTGAATCATGCCTCGAGGCTCGACCTGGGGATGTGCGAATGCGCGCTCCAGCGTGTTGACCGGACCGAATGGCAGCCCTGTTTCCTCCAAGACCTTGCACCATTCATTCACTGTCCGTTTCGAAAATTCACTATTCAGTAACTCCTCGACATCTTTTCTGTTGGCCACCCGATCTGGGTTTGTGAGAAATCTCGAATCAGTGATATACTCTGGGTGGCCCAAAACATGCATCAATACGCCCCATTGTCGATTCGTCGTAGCGCCAACAACAATCATGGCGTCTGAACAGGTGAATGTGTCGTACGGAACGATACTGGGATGCCCACACCCATACCTAGTCGCCTCTCGTTGAAGGTTGAGGTAGCTGCTGCCGAGATTGACCATCAAACTCAAGCCAGTCTCGAGCAAAGAGGCATCGATTTTCTGGCCGATACCCGTGAATTGACGAGCGTAAAGTGCCGAGGTCACTGCACCATAGCAGTAGAGTCCTGTGCAGAGATCAATGAGTGCCACGCCCGGTTTCACAGGCAGCCCGTTTCGTTCTCCCGTAATGTGCAACATGCCGCACTCTGCCGCTGCAATCACATCATACCCTGCTCGTTGTGCATACGGTCCTGAATTACCGTACCCACTTACGGACGCATGAATCAGTCTCGGATTCAGTTTCGATAAGACATCGTACCCAATGCCTAGGGAATCCAATTTGCCAGGCAAGTAATTATCCACGACGACATCACTCACACGTGCCAGTTTCTTGATGACGGCCACCCCGTCCGGGTGCTTCAGATTGACGGCGAGCGAACGTTTACTGCGATTACAACTGGAGAAATAGAGACTCGTTTCCGCATCATCCGTCCACATGGAAGCTTGCTCAATCGTGTCTTTCCAGTGCCTCGTGTCATCGCCAATCTTGGGCATCTCAATCTTGATCACATCTGCCCCATGGTCCGCAAGCATTTGCGTGCAGTAAGGGCCAGCAAGCACACGCGTCAAGTCGAGTACTTTGATGCCTGCCAAGGGACCCCGAGTAGCAAAGTCCTCTGCTGAAACAGAAGGTGGAGATGGAGTTGTCGTGGCCAAACATCGACTTTGACGAGTCAGGTGGCGGACACATGAGATGTTGGAATGCCGCCATGAGTGAAGTATCGTCCCTGCCATGCTGTGATTGCGTCTGCCACTATTCGGACTGTGAGTCGGAAATATCGATGAATGTCGTTTGGGGATGGCGGGGTGGATGTGTGTGGAGAAATCTTTACAACCGGCAGGCAGTGGCCGGAACTAATTCAACCACGTGACCTGGTTGCAGCTTGCATGCTAGACACTAATCGCTCTCAGGACAACGTCTTTCGCGCTTTGTCACAAAACTTTATCATCTGAAGCGGGCCTGCTGACTAGCAGGTGCAAGTGAATTCGGTATTGCTGGGTTTCTCGTCGAGGAAGAGCTTCAATGCAACGGCGGAATTGATCATCGAACTTTCGGCACTTCTATGGGTTCTGCATAGCTCGCAAAAGACAACGTGAAGTTCGCGGCAGAAAGCTTTCAGTTATTCTGCCAAAGCCATCGTGAAGAATTGCCTCCTACCACTGAAGTTGCGGCGATCACAAACTCATCTGCTGATCGGTTCCTGAACGAAGCACTCTGAAATTCCTTGGTCACACTGTCCGATAGGAAATCAGTCTCTGGGCACCAGTCCGGCATATAGCTCAAAGGTCGTCATGTTTCAATTCCGCGCACGGAGTTACATGTCTTAGACGAGTGCTTGAGACATATGGGATAATCGCTTCTTAAGCTGTGTCATGCCGCAAGTGTGCCCAATCTTGCGTCTACACTAGCTGTCAGATTCCGGTAGAGCGTTTTCGTCACAGAGCATAGCAGTCTTATACACTAGAGAAGGAGTGCCAGTATGTGCTGAAAGCTACCGTTCGTAGAAGCAGCTGCTCAATGTCACGTCTGTCCGTACTCTCTGTGGTTCTCGTGAGGTTTGCTTGTGCACGAGCGAGGACGCCACTCTCTCATCGCAATACCGTTTGTAATAGATCCAATTTTGTGAGTTCTCGCACTGTAGACCTTAGGGGATCATATCAATGTTGCAGTTTCCCCGTCTTGGCTTAGATACCACAAATGTCATGAGATAACCAAGCACCGGGCAGGTGATCTGTTTATGCTAATTCTCACTTGACTTGACTGCAATGATCAACTATACGCACTAACACTAACATGAACAACACCCTCTATTGACAAGACAAAAAACCATTTTAAAAGCGGTTCAAGAGATGCTGCAAGCACTTAATATCTCAAGTCATGTAGTAAGCACTTCTAACACATGATAGGGTGGTTCGGATGCCTTCCAGACGTGTAAGGGACCTCAATGGTAGACAATTGTATGACTTCAATGTCAAGTCTCATAGTGGTCAATCACACACATCGACGTCAATGACATCTCCTAACGATCCAAGAAACGTTCACAAACATCTGATCTCATGTAGTACTGTAAGCACTTACTTATAGCACGTGATAGGATGGTTCGGATGCCTTCCAGACGTGCAAGGAACCCTCGAACCTGTTCCATTTCAGACCAATTCCTTTCACAGTTCTCACCATCAGTGTTACCGATGCCTTCAGCATAACGACTGTGATATAGGACTTGGGCAGAGAATTGATGGGCATATCCATGAAAAGATGACTCTACGTAGGTCGCTTCTGATAGATGAGGTGTCCATTTGCGTGCACAATTTTCGAATTGACACGCAATATCATAGAGAATCATAGGCTTAGCTATAGCATTCGATTTGACCAGCTCATCCACCAAAAATGAGCCAACGATCCGCCGCACTCCTTTACCCCTTAACATATCGAACGACCTTAGTTATATTCCATGACGACATGTTGCAAGCATAACGGCAGGCTCGTCTGAATCCGGACTGCTCGTGGATTTTTCTTGCACAGCATGAAAGTGTCGTTCACAACCGGATCTCTTCTGAGCATTAGAATCGTCGCCGGGTTGCAACGGATTTGAATTGAAATGTGGAAAAGCTAGAAAGTCATGCTGGTGATAGACATGTATAGGATGACTCATGAAATCTTCCCTAACCTTTTTCTATATGTATGTTTGTCGCAGGATGAGATATCGCCAGGGTTGGTATAAGCGTGCACAAGGTCCTCGCGAATCGCTAGCCACTGTGAATTATCTGCCACAAGGTTGTCTCGATTTGTTCGTCTTTTGCTTTATGTTACATGTTCCAAGACTGGTGGCAGAGTCATCTGCATGGGCTCAGATGAAGGGACATTTTGAGTTGACACGAAGTCGTCTTCCATCGAGTCGTCTAGATCACAGTCGGCGAAGACAATGAAGTCTTCGAGATCATCACCAGATTCGTCGCTGTTGCCTCCCGACAGAGGCTGAATCTTGACGCTGATGTGATGCATCATTGCGCGGCTTGCGTATCCTACAAGGTCCATAAGGTTTGAGCCGGCGAGTCACGTGCAATGTTCTGAGACATCTCTCATCGTTGACTCTCTTCTCCTCATGTTCCCTTTGTTCTTTGCTAAGACGAACAATCTTATTGCGTTCGAAATTATACAGCTTCAGCGAGCCTAGCGGTACTAGGGGACACGAACATACTGAGATGACATTGCGTACGGAACAACTCTCGATGGGTAGAGGACAAAATGCTGTATTAGGACCAATAGCAATTAGATGAATAAGTATGAGGCACACGGTCAGATCAAAGGCTCTTTTCCTTTTGTAGTTTCTGCCGCACAATCTTTGAAAAATCGTCGCGTGGCTTGTTGCAGCCATTTGCATGAGTCTGGTGACAACCGGCACGCACGGCATATCCGTCACAAAAACACTGTGCTTTGACTGAGAATTTACATGTATTGAACTATTTCATGGTATACATTAATGTATGTCTGTTTGTACAACATCGTCGTCTTCGACTACTGCAGGACTTTATAGTCGGACTTGCTGCTTTGATATTCAAGTCGTCTCAGGAATGAGTTCATTCTTGAATCTTTTCCATGAATACTCTCCTCCAGCAGCGATACTAGCACCAGGAAGCTGGTCATGTGGATACCCTGGATCCAGCAAGCCAAGAATCTCTGCAAATTCACTCAGTTCCTGCCTCTCCCTGATTGTGCTGCTCTCCGGTTGTGATTGAATGATGTCAGTCAGTGTAGAAGCGATCTGTCTCACACGTCTCACCATAGGATGACCGTTAGCCTCCAGTGCTTGCTTTGATACCGTTTTAATGGCATGCAGTGCCTCTGAAATAACGGCTCGTCGGTCACTTTCGAGATTTCGAGCTCGAGTCGCACAAGAAGGACTTAGTTCTGTAGAATCCAAACGCTGCACCAGCATGTGACATTCCTCGAGAAGCAAAGATGTCAAGTGAAGCTTCGAAATCAAGAGGTTCACTTTTTGGACCTCGAAGCCAGGACCATGCGCCTGGCTCAGATCAGTCCAGTGCAACTGTATCGGACTGGCTTCTAAGCACCTGCTTATATCCTCCAATGTAGCACACGTACTTGAAAACCGTGCCGTTGGAGAGAGGTCTTCATCCGTACGTACGTGATGCGACTCGGCATATAGCTTGTAGAGATCGCTGCATGTAACTATGCCAGGTACGTAACTCCGTGCACTTGGTCCGAAAGGCCTAAATAATGGCTGGGAAACCTCTTCATGGTTGGCGCCAGTAAGGGCAAATTGCTCAAAGTCATGATCAGCCAGATCGAGGGGAAGCATGTCTACTCTTTCCGTATTGACCAGGGAATTGTGTTGACAAGTACTGATTAAAGGCTGCACGCCTTGTATAGCCAGTGAAATGTTGACATAATACATGTAATTGTGTAGACGTTTTAACATTTGCTCATCCAGGAAATTCATGAGACTTTTCTTTAGTTGTGCATCAATCATAAATTGAACGGCTGTGGTGAACTCTGCGCGAAACATGGCCGCTCGCATATTTTCCGTGATGGGCAGTTTGGTCGAAGACGCGCTACTCAGAGACAGGTAGAGCAGTGTGGCCGCAACACTCACAGTCATACGATCACGATATCCTATACCCAAGCGAATAAGAGCAAAGGCTTGACAACTGTCCACACTGACTGAGCCGTAAGCACTGCGGTCCGACTTGAGGCAGGCGATTGTGACTGCAAGTATCGAAGCACAGAGTGCTAGAAAATCGTCCGTATACATGGATGGATTTGATAGCGTACGTCGAAACTGCGGTTCCACGATGACTGGCGTGACAGGAAACACGTATTCGAAAAAGTCATTGAAGATCATGTTGAGAACATCTGGTACTGCAAGTTCTTCTAGACCGAGATCAGGACCAACCCTACCAGCGCTGGCACCAAAGCTTGGAGACTGTGACTGGAATGAACCATATCGTACGAGCTTTGCTCTTTGAGCCTCTACATAGGCATTTGGAGGACCTCTTTTCCGTGTCGGAATTGTGAATTGACAAGGGATATCATGTTCTCTGCATTGATGACAAGGTATGACGGAAGCATCGCATTTAACCTTGCGCTTACGACATGCGTTGCACGCCTTTGACGCGCGCTTCTTCTTTTCCTTCCTGGCAGCGGCTGAGTCGAGACCGCCTGCCTCTATCTGACCGGAAAGGTCATCGTGTTGAGCCGCATCAAGCTCATCTGCAGACCCCGGCCCAGCTCCATATGAAGCGGGATCATGGAGTGGAAATTGTTGAGCATGTTGATGGGTCTGGTCTACTTGCTCGATGCCTTGATAATATACTGGGTCCATATGCACGTTTTCCTTGGAGTGGTAGCACGGTTAAACAGCGTCGTTTGATCCGAAGCTCTTCCTGAGTTTTGCCAGACGAAAATGAAGCACAAAGCGACAACACTCAGCGTCAAACTCTACTCTACAGTCACAACGACGAAGGATGTGCCCGTCTCCAACTGCGAGTCACTAGACAAACAGGTACGTTGAGTCATTTTCCCATACGGAGAAAATTGTCCAGAGACGCGCTGGCAGCAATGACTAAATGCACGTGAGCTCTCGCATAGATCGTGTTTGTGGAAGCATGTGCCATTAGAGAATACTGATGTACTTTGTACCGGAAGCTCATACCTGTCTTTAGATAGTGACCATCAGAGTAATCACTGTGATATGCAATAGCAGTGATTCGCATACATAGAAAGAGAGAACACGCCTGTAGTCCGTAGTACCATACGACCAATACGATATAATCTAATCGTGATGTGTATGTCCTCGTGCCAACAGTAAAAGTGCAGTGGGCAACCAACTACTGCTCCGTAGTGTCCTCGAGACCTCGAAAGACTATATGAAGTTATTGCCGGTGATACAGTTTCCTCCGACAGGCTCAGTCTCGCTACCACGACAGACCTTACAACATATTGGACAGGTACTTGTGCGTGTGAAGCCAGAGCACACTGAAGCTCTTACAGAGTTCGTCTCGGCTCATTTTGAGTTGGTCAAGGTCGTGGTTGACGTCAGTGAGCTGGCTGAAGAGCATATAAACTTGTTACTGAATGCAGGGGTACAACAAGTGATTTGTGGAGCAGACCAAGCCGTTTCGGTGCCCGCTGAAAGACGAATAACGAGTTTTGTAACGCAAGCGACCTTGAAGAACGTAAAAGACGAAGAGGTGGCATTCTATGAAAATTCCGACCCTTCTCTGGACGAACTCGAAAAGCTACCTGCGAGTCTCACTTTGATTGTACCTGTCGAGAAATTGAGGTTACCCGCTCGCCCGTCTGCTGCTTCGCCAGAGAGTATTGGCAGTACCAGCGGCGATGAATCTGCAACGATCGGCCTCGATGTAGCACAATTGCTTAGCATTGGACTCAGGAGCGATCGTGCTGATGGCCTTTATCCAACTCTGGTCTGCACATCACGAAATGAATGTCTCGGTCTCGTATACTCTTCTCGAGAATCGATTTCTGAATCGATTCGTACCGGTACTGGTGTATATCAAAGTCGTACACGAGGGCTTTGGTATAAGGGTGCTACTTCTGGCGATACACAGCAATTGATGCACATCTCTTGGGATTGTGACGCAGATGCACTAAAGTTTGTCGTGAAACAAAATGGCCGCGGATTTTGCCACTTGCCGCAATCCACTTGCTTTGGTGAATGCTCTGGTCTGAGCAAGCTCGAGCAGACGCTGCTGCAAAGGCAGAATGATGCACCTGCAGGTTCGTACACGGCGCGCCTCTTCAGCGACGCGAAACTATTAAAATCGAAAATCCTCGAGGAAGCGGAAGAACTATGCGACGCTACGACCAAGTCAGAGGTCGCTTTTGAAGCCGCCGATCTGTTATATTTTGCACTGACAATGTGCGTCTCTCGTGGTGTCTCTCTGAGTGCCGTAGAAGCTGCTCTGGATAAAAAGTCCTTGAAAGTCACACGTAGACCAGGTAATGCGAAACCAAAATATGATGCACAGATTTCAGCGAAAGAGCAGAAAATTGTCGAAAAGGTCAAGGACATGGGCGACGATCCCCCCATCGATGATAAAGAGTCACTCAATCTAAAAGTCTATCAGGACGTAGATGTCACAGCAGAACAAAAAAGAGCGCTTCTTAGACGGCCGATCAAGTCGAACGACGAAATAAATAATCTTGTTCGTCCGATCATGAGTGCAGTACGCGCGAGAGGTGATGAGGCACTACTAGAATTTACGAAAAAGTTTGATGGTGCCTCGTTGCCTTCTCCAGTGCTTGTTGCGCCATTTTCAGAGGAACATATGGTGCTGACGGACAAGGTCAGAGCTGCGATAGATCAGGCTTTCAGTAATATTCAGAGCTTCCATCAAGCACAACTCGACAATGACCAGCCGATATCGGTCGAGACAATGCCTGGGGTGATTTGTTCTCGCTTCAACAAGCCCATTGAATCAGTAGGTCTGTACGTACCAGGAGGTACTGCAGTCTTGCCCTCGACTGCCATGATGCTGGGAGTACCCGCCATGGTTGCTGGCTGCAAGCACATCATCTTGGCTTCTCCGCCTCGTCGGGACGGTTCCCTCAATCCTGAGATTGTCTATATCGCTCACAAGGTGGGTGCAGAGGCAATTCTATTGGCTGGTGGTGCACAGGCTGTGGCTGCGCTTGCTTACGGCACGCAAAAGGTACGCAAGTGTGATAAAATATTGGGTCCTGGTAATCAGTTTGTCACTGCAGCCAAGGGTCTAGTCAGTGGTGACGCAGAAGCTCTCGTCTCGATTGACATGCCTGCGGGACCTTCAGAAGTTTTGATTATTTCCGATTCGTTGTCCGACCCAGCATTTGTAGCATCAGATTTGTTAAGTCAAGCAGAACACGGCGCCGATAGTCAAAGTATCCTTGTAGGCGTCAGCCTTACGGCAGACGAGATTGAAAAAATCAAGGAGGAAGTGGTCAAGCAAGCATTGGCCCTTCCTCGGTGTGAAATCCTGAAAAAGTCAATTGCACACAGCTACATTTACAATGCTGCAAGTCTTGACAAGGCGATCGAATTCAGTAATGCTTATGCTCCAGAGCATTTGATAGTCTATACGAGGGAGGCGGCCAAGGATGCCAAGAAGATCACCAATGCAGGGTCAATATTCGTGGGTGGGTATAGTCCTGTAGCTTGTGGCGATTATGCGTCTGGCACAAATCATACTTTGCCGACCTATGGCTATGCGAGACAGTATTCTGGCGTCAACACGGGAAGCTTCTTGAAAGCCATCACATCGCAAGAGATTACGAAAGAGGGACTACAGGAACTAGGCAAGGTCGTGATGACGCTGGCAGAGGTTGAAGGTCTCGATGCGCACCGCAATAGTGTTCAAATAAGGATTGCTTGAGCTTCTTCATAGCATGGCAAGTGTATCGCATACTGTATCAAGAATTACTTAATATCCTCAGCGGAGGCGGCTTGTTTGTGTTGAGCAGCGTTGGCCATTTCAGTCAATGCGAAACAAAATTGTTTTCAGATGAAGCCACACGAATTTTCTGAATTTTCGTCATGTCATTGTATCGCTGAGCGACAGCATCGCTATCAGACAATTAGCCTCTTCGAATTGCATCTGACCACTACTGCGAGACGGAAGGAAGGCCTAAGACCTATTCACAGTGACGCTACGACAGCCGATAGACTCCGATAAAGAGCGCCGCACGACTTTTCTTACATTGAAACTTAACATTGATGTCTTGTTTCAGATGTCAATACAAAGCTTCTCTCACCAGAGTCATCACAGAATATCCTACGCGACGATTTGCATCGACTCGCACAAACGCTTCGCAAAAAACATGGGACAAGGCGTCGCTCCCGCCGCGTCCGTACCTGAAATCAAAGGAAACAGTATCTAAAGTTCTCGAGGTATTTGACAGTTCATTAAGGAGAAGTGCAGGCGGCAAAATTGGCGTAAGAGAGCGGATTTTGTGTTTACTCTTCCGACGACAATAACTGATCGCCTCTAGAGTCCCAAATGGTCTGTGTCCACCATTACCGATGAACATTTGATCGACAGCATCATAGACAAGGCGAATCTGACTCGGTTTCGTGGCAAGACAATTCTTGAAATGAATCCTGGTCCCGGATTTTTCAGTGAACGATTACTGGCAAAAGTGAAGCCGAAGAAATATGTGGCTATAGACTTTAGAACGCCCTTTCTCGAGACGCTTCCGCAATTGAAAGAAGTTGCTGATCCCGACACGGAAATCGTCGTGCGGCGTCTTGATGGGTATAATTGGGATGCCTTTTCCAAGCTTGAAGAGCAGGGTGTCCTCAAGCAGGAAGACTTGAATCACACGAGAGAAGAGTATAATCCCAATCTGGTCTTTATCGCATGGCTCAGGGATACGCAAGCGGATCAGCTAATTGCGCAATGGATCGATCAAATCGCGGCGAAGTCATGGATTCAGAAATATGGCCGTGTACAAATGTACCTTTTCCTTCCGCAGTCTACAAGACTAAGACTTCTTGCGCCGCCAGGGTCTGGGTTTCGAAGCAAAGGCACATTCATTCGTGAAGTAACTTGTGACGTGAGAGAGATTGTGTATACTGCTACGCAGAACAACAATTATCAATCTCCTCGGGGCGGGTTCAAGGATGATATGGCCAGCTTCCCCGTGGATGACGAGGCTCTCATGGGTAAACAAACTCAATTCTACCCTGCCTCCCCACTGTCTCTGCTCGAAATTAGTCCTTATGCACAGCTCAAGGTCAAGGCTACCTGGGAATCCTTTGAGTTTGTCGTGCGATCGCTGTTGGTGACACGGACGATTCCACTATATCAGCAGATCCGAGCGCTGGCCGGCGGCGCCTATGCCATCTTGGCCAAGTTGGACCCGGATTTGCGGAGGAAATTGCCGCGTGACATGTGCTCGGAAGACATGGATCAAATTGCAATGGCCTTTGATGCATGGCCATTCAAGCCTGTTGTACTGCACGAAGACACAATCTCTGCGTCTGTCATCAAGGACCGAGAGTATGGGCAGATTATTCGCAATACAGCACAAATGTACAAGACGCGAGAAGAGGATTCCATCAGCAACTTTCAATTGCCCGATGAGACGACACGGGAATGAAGACGATTGGGGCAAATGAGCTGTGAGTCACCTGATGTGTCAGTTGCAATGCTGGGTTAACCGGTGAAAGTGGATGTTGCAGATCAGTGCGCAGAGGCTGAGAGATGCGACTCCGCACGGACCCGCAAATTCTCGCTTTTGTCACATGCAAAGAAAAGGAAACGCAGCAGCATTCATGATTTGTTTCTAATTGATACCTTCCATCCCCGCTTCCATTCGGTCGGTCGTGACCCTCCTGCCTTTCATCCTGATCCAGTCGCTTCCTTCCGAACATGCTGCCGCAGTTCAGAAACAAGCGCAAAAGTACTTCCTCGTCCTCCTCACAAACAGACATCACCAAGAGGTCCAAGATGGCTCATGAGGGAACCCCTATTCCTGGCAATTCACAGCTCGATCTTATACGTGGCAAGTTTGTCAGGGATCTCGATAATCCCCTGAATTCTGTCCGCAGTGCTCATGCCATCTATGGCGACATCTTTACGTAGGGCGATCATGCATACAAACGTTCTTGCTGACATTGAGTGCTAGACTAAAAGTCTTGACGACCAAATTCACCATCTTGTCTTCACAGAAAATGGTCAACCACCTGTTATCAGACCCCGACACGAGGAAGATCAACAGTCAATTCTTGGAAGAACTGCGTATCGCCGCAGAAGATGGCCTGTTTACGGCGCACTTTGAGGAACCCAACTGGGCCATGGCGCACAGGATTCTGATTCCTGCATTCGGCGCAATGAGTGTCCGTGGCATGTACGATCAAATGATTGATATTTCATCTTCCATGATTCAGCGATGGTCGGCTTTCGAGGGTGTGCCACTGGATATCCCTGATCAATTAACCAGATTGACGCTCGACACGATCGCATTATGCTCTTTCGATTACCGCTTCAATTCGTTCTTCAAGGATGATATGCACCCATTCGTGCAAGACATGATTGATTTTCTGTCTTCCTCTGCACAAAGAGCGCTCAAGCCCATCAGTGCTACCTTCAATCTATCAGCCAAATGGAAGTGGCAGGGTTCGTGCAAAAGAATGCAGGAATTCGCAGACAAAATTATTACTGACAGGAAGGAGAATCCAAAGGACGTCAATGATCTCTGTAGACGAGTAAGTTTGCCCTTGCCATTGTCGCAAAGTACACCTTATTAATTGATATAGATGCTTGATATGGAGGATCCCGAAACCGGAGAGAAATTATCCTCCGACAATGTGAGAGCGCAATTACTGACATTTCTCGTGGCCGGGCACGAAACTACTAGTGGCCTCTTGTCTTTCTGCCTCTACTACATGGTCAAGAATCCGTCGACCATCCTGAAAGCTCAAGCTGAAGTGGACGCAATCGGCCGCATTACAAGAGATTCTTTGTCAAAAATGCCTTATATCGACGCCTGTCTTAAGGAGACTTTGCGACTTCAGCCTACAGCGCCAATGTTCTCGGTCGAGAATCCAAAAGATGTGGAGTTTCCCGGAGGATATATCATTCCTGCTCACGACGTTGTCCTCATCAACCTCCACGGCATGCAGTCTGACCCAAAAGTCTGGGGAGAAGATGCTGATCAATTTAAACCGGAGAGAATGATGGAGGGAAAGTTTGAAGCATTACCACCAAATTCCTGGAAACCCTTTGGGCACGGCTCTCGTGCGTGCATCGGACGGGCTTTCGCCATTCAAGAGAGCATACTTGCTGTCGCTTCAATCTTGCAAAACTTCAATCTGGAACTGGATGATCCGTCATATGAGCTCAAGACTAAATTCACTCTCACCATAAAGCCGGAAGGTATGAAAATGAAGGTCCGTAGACGACACAATGGTCCCCCAATTTTTCCCCTGCCATCTTCTGAGAGGAACCCTGTCGCTCAAGTCGCCAGGCCGCCTTTGAACAGCAACCAAAGCGCTGACTCTGGTGTCGATGTCGCAGAGGAGGCAAATGGCCAGCAACTTTCCATCTTGTTTGGCTCCAATTCTGGGTCTTGCGAAGCCCTTGCAAAGGATCTTGCCGAGTCTTCAGGTCATTTTGGTATTGTCTCTGCTGTTTCAACGCTCGATAGTTGTCATCGAGTGCCAGTTGATCGTCCTGTCATTATCGTCACTTCTTCATACGAAGGTAAGCCTTGCGATAATGCGAAACAATTTGCAGCGTATCTGGAAAGCAAACCAGACCTCACTGGCGTCAAGTTTGGTATCTTCGGAGCGGGACATCACGAATGGGTTCAATCATACATGCATGTCCCACGACACTTCGAGACCTTGATGATTGAATGCGGAGCCAAGGCGCTCTTGCAACGGGGTGAAGGTGACGTCGCCGGTGATTTTATCGGCGAGTTTGAGGCTTGGAAGGAGGATCTTTTCAAGACACTCAATAAGCCCGAACATGGTGCATCCGGGACTGCAACACCTATACAAAAATCCACAAACATGTCATCGATGAGCTTCGCCAACATCAAGAATCTCGCTTTCGAGCCAATCATGTCAAAAACACTGAATGCAGATACTGATTATGCACTTTCTCGAGGAGTGATACTCCAGAACAAAGAATTGGTAAAGTGTTCCACACTTGGAGAAGCCAAACGACACATTACAATCAAATTGCCAGACGATGAAACATACGAAGCGGGAGACTACCTGAGCATTCTTCCCAAGAACCCAATCAACAATGTTCGCCGCATCCTGAGACGCTTCAAGTTTACGGAGGAGACTGAAATCAATGTTCGCGCTGGGAATGGAGCGCAGCTCATACCCGTTCGTGCATATGATCTGCTTCGCAACAAGGTTGAATTGGCAACTCCGGTGCAACGCAGACTCATTGCTACTTTGGCAGAGCGTTGTTCAGACAAGGAAGAGAGCGAATGGATCGAGTCACTCGGCGGCGACAACTATCAGAATGCCGTTTTAAATCAGAAATTATGCACGATTGATGTGCTGGAGAAATGCAAGTCTTGTGCATTGTCATTTGAAGAGTACATCAAATCGCTGCAAAGACTCCATCAGAGACAATATTCAATTTCGAGTTCTCCGTTGGCTGGACCCACTCAATGTTCCTTGACGATTGATATCATTAAAGGCCGTCATTCCGGAACCGGTGCAGAATTTGAGGGAGTCACGTCCAACTATTTGGCTGATTTACAGAAGGGAGATGAAATCAGTTGTACCGTGCGTCAATCTTCTACGTTTCATTTACCGAGTGATCCGGAAATACCGATTGTCTGTTTTGCAGCCGGGACAGGCATTGCGCCCTTTCGCGGATTCCTGCAGGAACGTGCACTACAAAGCGAAGCCGGTCGCAAGGTGGGAGAAACAGTCTTGTTTTACGGGTGCCGCAGTGAAGCTGACTTTTTACATCATGCAGAGTTGGAGGAATGGTGTGGTCGTGCAAAAGGACGCATTCAGATCCACTATACGTATTCCCGCGATCCTGAAGTGACACAAGGGTTCAAGCACATTTACGAACTCGTCTATGCCCAGCGCCAAGAGATTTTACGTTTATTCAATTCTGGCGCGAAATTTTATACGTGTGGATCAGCTAGCAAGTTGGCGCACTCATTGAAGCAGACTTGGCAAAAAATGGTTGACACTGCGACAGGGGATGAAAAGAAGCAATGTGAGCGGTTCCTCGAGACGACTGCCACGAATCGGTACGCAGTAGACATATTTGGCTAATTGTGGATAAAGGTTGAATGTGTGTGTACGATTTACTCCATTTGTTATACAACAGTGTCACAATGATAGGTGCGTCAAACATCATGACAAGACATATTTAGGCCAACTTGAACACAACCTGACTTGTTGTACTGCCACTGCTTCCACCAAACTGAAATGCCTGTTTTTGAGGTGCTTTAAAGAATGCATGGACTTTGAGTAATCCATGCATCGTGAGTCGGCGAATCAGTTCCTCTTGTGTCCAATTGCAGCTCGTAACAATCAATTTTCCGTCGCGTTTCATGCGTCGCGCAACGGCCGATTCATAACGAGTCCAGAGTTTATCACCAGAGCCATCTACTTGATCCGAGAGACTTATGGCGTCGAATGTGCCTTTATCGAGCACAAGATGATACGTCTCTTCTTCCTCTTTCTCTCCCGCTCGTTTCGTCCTCGAGAGTGTCATTGTCGTCGTCGGAGCGGAGGCCAAGAAATCTTCGACTGAAAAGGCAATATTTCTCAATTTTCGAGCACGCATGATGGATGTAGCGAGTTGAATCGATGTAGGTGCATAATCGATCCCCTTCATGCGCCATGCACGGAATCCAGCATCATAAAGTGTGAATAATAAATGCCCATTGCCTGTTCCCAAATCAAGGACGGAAAGGGTTGATTCGAAAGAGTACTGCGACGCCAGGTATCGCGTGATGCGTGACTCTGACGCCTCGCCAAACCAAATCTCACCTTCATCATGATGGTCGCGAAAATTGTTCAGTTCCGTATTGTAGAATTTAGTCCAGTAGTCTTTCGTTCCAAGTACGGAAGCATCGAGATCCTCCGAGCTGGATCCTTCCTCATCCATCTCTTCCGACTCATCTACTTTGTCTTTCCGGACCGATGCAGAAAACGTGGCTGAAGCAGGAGTAGTCGCGGACGAGGCAGTGTTGAGTGCACCAGGAAAATTACTTGTGTTCGAATTGGAGTCTTCTGCATCCTCCGATTGTTCTTCACCCTTTTCATGCTGCTCTTCGGTGGTAGTAGAGAATGTTGAAGTGACAGGAGTAGTTGCTGACGATGCAGTGTTGAGTGCTCCGGAAGGAACGGTCGAGCCTGAAGTGTCCGCCCTCGATTTGGCCGATGCAGACCCCAAATCGGCAACAGTTTCAGACGAAGATTCAGAGTCACGTTGAAAGTGGTCTTTTTGAGTGCCGTCCAAGAGCATGGGTGTTTCAGAAGTAGGACTTGATGCCTTTGCCGCAGAGTCAGTTGCTGCCCCTATGAATTCGAAAGTTGTCCCTGTAGCTTCTGGTGCATTCGCAGTAGATTCTAAAGTCACCGCTGTAGACTCTGAAGCAGCTACAGCGGCAGTGAACGAATCCGCCAGGCCAGTATCGGACGTATGCAAGGTACTGCTCTGCGGGTCTGATTGCGGCGGCGGTGCATCAGAAGCGGCCTTCACATCAACTTCTGACACGACCTGATTGGCAGCGGGCAGCGATCCGTTCCACGCCTGTTGAACAAGTCTCCAGTACCGTTCTGGATCTGTGCGGAGATGCATGACGTGCGCGCTGTCATCAAATAATTCCTTCCTCACGACACAATCATCATCAGTCTTTTCAGCAGCACTCACGTGTGTTTCGACGTCGCGATAATCAATGAGCGCATCCGTTTTGGAGTAAATGTAAAGCCGAGTCCTGGGTTTGATGCGTTGAATCATTTCTTTTCGCATTTCTCCCACAACGTTGCGCCCGAAAACGAGGTCGACTGATCTGGCGAGCAAGTAGTAAATTGTTATGACCACCGTCGCGAGAGCTTTACTGAATAATCTGTACTTTCCCGCAATCAAGAACGCATTGAGCGTGTTGCGATAACGCGGCAAGCCGGGACACGAATCGTGAACCAAGGCTCGAGGACGAAACGTGGTTCCTTTGGGCAACGTTTGGAGAAAAGCCTGAGCGCTCCAACATCCACCATTTGACATGGTAATCATCAAGACATCATTCTCCGCGCCGGACCGTGCATCAATGTCATACCGAGCAATCAAGGAGGCCAACGGCCCATACTCTGACGCGAATCGCGAAAAGGGACGGAAATCATGCGGCAGGCTTTGAACCAAAACAATCGGTGTCGATGGCCAAATGGCCGAGTACCCATTGATATATTTCTGTACATGAGGCAGTTTCGCGCCCATCCAAGCGAAGAGGAATATGAGTTTTGGAGCATTGTCTGGTCGCGGAGCCGAAGACAGGGAGCTGACTGGGGTATAGTGGAACCGCTTTGACAGGCTCGTCAACTTTCCCTGAGCCGACATTTGTTGCCGTGTCCCACGTCAGCAAGAGCAAGACAAGTGTGCTGATTCTGGAGAGATGACTGTAGTAGTGAGTGGATGAGATGGTCCTCGGTAAATTTTCTGGTGGCTGAAAGTGGAGGTTTGTGGGCGACATTGATGCAGTCTTCTGTTGTTTTGGTGTTTGTTCTATAGCATAGCATAAGCGACAAAGTGACAGAGCGTACGAGAACCTTCACTCGGTGCATCATGCGAAAGCAACAGCTTCTTGTGTGGCATTAAAGCAGAGTACGTGTAGTGGCTTGCAGGTGCGGTGTAAGCCACATGAAAGTTGTGCCCTGACGAATTTATGCAAAAGAGTGTTCATTCCATTAACATCTTTTCTTCCGTCTGTCAAGTGCGTCAGATCTCAGTCGATAGCGATGAGCCGTCCTGAGAATCGACAGCACATGTATGCTGGAAATTTATCTCATTCCATGAGAGAAAATTATTCTTTCGGTGTCGACAAGTACTACGAAGCTGTACAGTCAACATACAGGAACCCTTCTTATGGTGCAATCCGGATCTTACTCTGGAACACGCTAACTTTATTTTACAAGAATGAATTTCTACTCGGCAGTCTAGCACAAACAACATTCAAAGTGCTCGACGTGGCCGCCGGTGCAGGAGAAGCAACCACAGTCTTATTTGAGTGGTTTCAAGCGTGCCAGAAGGAGGCCGGAAACCGACGGCTGTCCGTATGTCATATCCCAAAGAACTTGCAGATGCCAAGTGTCTGTGCGACGGATCCCTTCACTGAGCCAGCATTTCGTCAGTGTCACCCGGACATTGAGTTTCTGCCATTGTCCTTTGCTCAACTTGAAGACGTGCCGCACTCTGATTTCTCACTTGCAATCTGTTCGTTTGCTATGCACCTCGTCTCAACACCTTCAGAATTATGGTCGTGCCTGGACGTGCTCTCCAGGAAATCGCAGTGGCTATTGATCATCAGTCCGCACAAGAAACCGGAAATCAAAAATCATGTTTGGGGCTGGAGTCGGTGGAACACCGATGTATGGGCGCAAGATGATGACGACACCTCGGAAATTCATCAGGAGAGAGTCAGGGGCAGACTTTATCGCAGTAATAATTATGGTCATTCTTATTGAACGATGCAAAACTTCACAATAGTGTAGCGGAACAACATTGTCACTAGGTACAGTGGCAGTCCTTCTCAACTCTCTCTTGTTGAGAACCGTCGTGTGCGGTACCACATGTTGGCCCCATATGGAGGTCATGCCTGCACAGATTTCGGTTCTTGTTTGACCCTCAAATGCCAAATGCGTGCGGACGACCAAATTGGATGCTGACTGCGGCCGTTCTGCTCCTTTTTGTTCTCTCGTATAGCAGTCTAGCACATTTTGCTATGGACTCGATTTGCGGGTCCGACATTGCGCATCACGCATCTGTTTGATATCGCACGACAATCAGTGATGACACACACGAAATCCTCAGAGCAAGAGAAGAACCGTCCACAGCCCCGTTCCAACGCTGGCAGTCCTTTGATTGACGGTAATCTCGAATACCACAGACAGGTACACCCTGAGGTGACGAGCCGTGCCTTGGGTCGGGAAATGCTGGATTGGCGTGAGTTTCTGGTACAACTCGACGATCAAGCTGTGAAAACATCTGATCCGTTGTCTTGTGTTTCAGCAAATGTCAAGGAGAAGAGAATTCCATCTCGCTTGCTACCGTCCACACCGACCAAAATCCCTCGTTTTCAAGGTGGAGATGAAGCAGCAAATGAACGCGCTCGTCATCTCGCACAAGGTTCACTTTCTCCCTGTTTGATGGACCCCCAAAGTCATGCCCCACTTGCAGAAGAACACTTGGACAGTATCGCACGGGCTCGTACTCCATGGATGGGAAAGAAACGCAGTAGCAATGTGAAGAACCTGTCTCTGGCCATAACTCCTACAAAGGTCTGTGCAATACCCTTGGCATCGTCAGATAGAAGCGCCAAATATCCAAAGTTCCAGAAACTAGAAACAGTGAACGAGGCTGTCAAATCCTATGAAATGGTGCAGACGGGTGCTCCGACCAAATCTGATGAAACTTCAATACCAAAGTCTCCTGCATCACCCACCACGCTCACCAAAGACGACTGCTTTGTACAAGCACATTATGTTCCTCCAGACGCATCGTTGCTCAAGAGCAAAGACAGCACATCATCAGCATATAAGAGTCCCAGCAGTTATTCAAGTGTCATGGTAACCAATCCGCATTTACCTCCACAACAATCCCAAGACCCTGCCGCATCACGAGCTGCGAGAAAACAACTGGATGAGTTTGATGATATGCTCTCCTCCTTCGTGACTGATTGGAAAGCTCAGATGAAACAACTTGTCCAGAAACTGACCACTCAAGCAGATATGACGTCCAAACAAGCTCCTCCGCTTGTGAACCAAAAGGTTTCTGAGGTGTTCAATTCGACGATATCCGCTCCACAGTCTGAAGAGATGACGCCTCGCAGCGCTAAACAAGTCCCAGATTCACTTACTTTGGAAGAGGCATTTGCGGCAATGAAGCAGAGTATAGGACGAATCTCCCAGGATGATGCCTACTCTCGAGGGTTTAACGCTGCGAGAAGCTTCCGGCCCATGACACAAACAGCTTCACGCTCGCACAAAGAATCACAACGCCCTGTGTGGGCAAAGAATGATGATTCAGGTGAAGCTCACAAGAGACCTGAAGCACCGAGCGGTGACATTTCGGTACAGATCACGCCAAGTGCTGAACTAAGCGGTATCTCCAAGGGCATCACCAATTTGACTGAAACTTCGATGAATGCTGCAGCTCAGGGATCTCTCTGGTCAGAATCAATCTCATCATCTGAGACGCAGTACTCCAGATCAAGTGATATCACAACTTTGCTTGAATTGTCAGAACGAGCTGCAGTTCAAAACACTACTCCGCAAGGACCAGCTTTGCAACAATTACAGCAACGCTCTAAGACGACGGAAATTATGGCTTTGATGGAAGCTTCCAAGAATACGGAATGCTCCTTGTCAGACGATAAATTAGCTCTAGTTGAAAGATCGGAGAGAGCTAAAGCTCAAAGCGGTACTACGGTCGAACCAATCTTCGTGCAGCAAGCACATAGGAGTGACTCACTTATTGACAAAAGCACAAGTGGCTCCTGGGCTGGTATGTTGGCCGAACCTGCAAGAACATCGTGGAGAGGGGCACCCCGGTTGCTATCGTCTGATATGACCAAGGCGGCTCGAACGGCTATCAGTTTACGCAGTAAAATCAAGGCTGGTATGGTCGCTGCTGGAGACCTCATCTTGCCGCATGAACGCCAATCCAAGTCGCGAAAAGCGAAAAAGGCTGCAGAAGAGACATGATGTGTGTTTCCACTTGTATTGTTATCCAATTAAAGACTTGAGTTCTCGATTAATCTGCTATTATCAAACTCTTTTTAGTTTCTGTATAAATTTAGTTATGAAGAAGCCTGCAGCGAAGCAATTGAGCGTATACACTAATAATGCAGCTCGAACTTGTTCTATCGTCTGTTTGTGTGGCATTGTTTTGTCGTTACTGGAGAAACATGCACGTTTTTTGGTATCAAGATTCATTGAATACGAAATTTGTTGACCACTACAACTTGGAGACGAAAGCTTAGTTTTGCAACCACGAATGAATAATTTCCTCCTCTGATCGAGGAACACAAGATGAAAGGGTAAGTCTCTTTTTTTCTCTGACATATTGCATGACTTGAGCATGGAACTCTGCAAATGATGAGAAAATATACATCATCCTTGTCATGACGGCTCTTTGACCAGCCGACTGATTACTGATAATCTTCTCTCTGATGTATACGTCAATCGAGTTCAAGCGAGCAGTGTGGCAGTTGAGTATACTCGTGCCTTTATGAATTCTAACTCAGTCTAGCACTGTGATAACGCCGTGTGTATCATCGGTTTGTTCTAATAGTCTATGGAATATTCGTACATGTAGGCAACATTGTCGCGTGTCTGAAATTTTTTGATTCTGACGTCAGTACTCGAGATATAGGTTTCTCATCTCAGACCTGAGTACTGCAGAAGAGCATGAAGAATGGTTATCATGTGCTGTGTCAGTCGGCACAAGACATGTCTGGCCGACTACCTTTATCAAGGGATTCATGGTAACATGTGATGTCTAGAGTCTAGAGTCCAGTGACAAAAGGTGACGCGTGTGAGCGTTCCTCTCACTGTACACATTCATCAAGTCCGCTCTTTCTCGAACGCTCCGGCCTCGGGTTTTATCACATACCAGACATGGTATGCCACAATACAAATCACCGTCAGACATTATCAAGAAAAACAAGGGATGATTACTACATTCAATGCGTACGCTTCACAACCATTAAAAAACAACTATGTAAGCCCGAAGAAACTCAGTTACAAGAGGACATGTTACTCTGGTATCTGCGGCAAGTTGAGCCACTGACTGACACTTTCGCCACGAACATGGCTTGTTTCGCGCGAGTGACCTGGACTAATGCCTGTACCCAACCAATTTGCCAGGGCACTAGACTCCATCGTCGCCGCGCCAGTGTCTGGATCGAATGTAATCTCATCCAGTAACGAAGGTCCTCTTAAATGCAGCGGCACATGCGCTTTGAGAAATGCAGGGGGCTCAAGTGCCTTCAACGGCAGTTCTCTTGCTTTCATCTGAGGTGATCGTGACTGAGATCTCGTGACTCGTCGCTCTACTGTCGGCGCTTGCAAATCTGGAGCATTCACAAAGTCACTCTGCGCTTTGCCTGATACCTTTCTAGCCCTTTTTCCTGGGGAGGAGGGCGCAGTCCGAGGTTCATATTCCTCAGAAAACTCGGAAGTATGCTTCCCGTATTGCTGCGGGACTTCAGATACATCGTCAGATTTATTATAGACATAATTTGGTGAAGCACCTTCCTCCTGCTCGTCCTCACTTTGAGGGAATTGTGCTTGCGGAACAGAAGTTTCTTGCTCGTCAAACTTTTTGGAATGTCGCATTTCTGGTTGCTGTGGTGGATAGACGTAGTGATTGAAATGTGCTTGTTCCTTTTTGGGGGACCGACGATAGTCCGGTTGCTCGAGAAAAGGCGTGGCAAGATGGCTGGCCGGTGTCTGTGTAGGATGCAATGGCATTTGCGGGAAGTGCTGCCGGTGAGAGTTTTGCACTTGTGTATCCGGACGTAAGAACATCGATCGTCCTGTCTGTGGAAGCAAAGTACTGTAAGCTTCGTTTTCTAGCATCGCTGGAGACGGCCATCCATACGTATATTGCGCCGTGGAAGGCTGCATTTGCGCAGGATATAAGATGGGACTAAAGTACTCTTCAGGCCGGAGCAAGGGCGTGTGTCCGCTGCCACTGATACCTAGACCTTGTTGCGGCTGGTAAAACAGATGTTGTTGGTATTGGGCTTGATAATGCTGCTGTCGATCATTAGGCTTTGGTGATCTTCGAGGCGAAAGCTGTCCATATTGGAGGTCTGGCGATATACTCCTATGAGGCGAACGGACTCTGGATTTTACTGCTTTGGGACTGCATTCACCAGCACTGATTTTAGCTTGACTGTTCTTCGTATGATATGTTCTGGAGGACTTGACGGCAAGTTGTTCAGAACCGTCAGCTTCATCGTCATCTTCGTCGTCACCGTGTCTAGATGCCGGCATATTGGGTGTCGACCCGGTAGCTGGCGTGACGGCGTAGGTATTGACAATGGCCACTTTTTCTTGTGATACACGCCAGATGGCCTGTGTCGGGTCATCCAACTGTAAGTCTGGGGATGTGTCGTAGTTGCGAATTGGATCTACCGTACAAAAGTCCTTTGAGATGTATTTTTGCATCATGTCGGCGTGCGCATTTGGCCCCTCTTCCGTGCTGTATACATGGCACATCTCTTTCTGATCGAACATGAGCACGACAATCTTGGTATCGCATAATATCGATAATTCGTAGGCCTTCTTCAGTATGCCATTACGGCGCCGATTAAACGTCACCTGTCAAAGTAAGCTACAGTTCCTGTGCGTGCTACTTGGAGAGATCGTGCCTTGCGGATCTTCTCTTCTGTGATTGGTTTGATTGAAATTTTTTTGCGACCCATCTTAACGATTATCTTGGGGAACGGTGATGCAAGATCGTGTCAGATATGCAAGATGAAGAGGATGAGCCAGGTAGTACTTTGTGACCACAACGGCGTCCCGGGAAGGTTGCCAACATTCCTATGCACCACATCAAAACAAAGGCGTTCTGCCAAGGTGTTTCTCTATCACAAACTGACATAAGATCACGACGGAAGCAGTGCCCTGCCGTATGGACTTGCGAGACACGGCGGCTGAGCAGCTGACTTGACCCGAGACATCTACATGCTTCTTGACGAGCGTTGCTGGGATTCACAATACGGATGTCACGTGTCATCTAGTGTATCACCATGCACAGGCATATGGTCCCCATTGTTCTCAATAAGCGGTGTTTCACTCTGATCCTTGTCTTGCCGACAAGCGTCTTGTGTAGTTTGTTGAATGTTGTCAGAGGTCCCTCGTCGAAATGCTCGGTTCCTTCCTTGCAGTAGATCATCTATTCCACCGTAATTGGCGCAAGGTTACACACGGTATGTACAGCTATCCCCGGTCTGAATGACTTCCTCATCTCATGTGTCTTCCCTGTAGACTACTGGTTGGCATTCTTGATCGGTGTCTTGCCATTGCTTTGTATCACGCCTATATCTCTATCATACACGGTTCATACACTTTTAACGTATCTGACGAAGTGGCAGGGGTCAAGACTTCTTCCCCCATGGTTACATGCCATTCTATTTGTCTATGCTGTACTTGAGACTGCGAGCTTTGTCTATCTGTGGAGTACATGGTTTCGCAAACGCCGAATCATGCGAGGTCCACAGATGGGCGATGAGGCACTCATGTCTGTTCTCAGCAATATCTTTGCAATGAAGGCAGAATTCTCGGCGCATCCGGATGCTGTAAACAGTATTGTCGATAATCAATCAGAGGTCGATCTGTTCCGAGAACGTTTTACGGGATGGTTCTTCAAGACTCGGTTTGAGAACATTCTGCGAGACAACGTGCTTGACTGGCTGGGTTTCACAACGTATAACCTGTCAATGAAAGACATGACCGCATCTCAACTCGAGGTATGTAATATCTTGCTCGAGACTCTTGAGGAGCGGTGTGAACACAAGTTTCCGGAAGGACGCAGTAAGCGCATCAAGTCTATCAGGCCTACCATGGACCCTATTCCCTTTGTACCCCGACCTCTTTTATTCTACGTTGTCGTGTACATATTGAATTTCTATATGTCGGGTCATCTGCATCGTCTAGGGTTCCGGAAGAAGACTATTACCATTGATGGGTATATCTTCGAATTTTACCATAGGCAAGGCTTGGACGGAACTGATCTGAGGAGGTCGAACCCTCTTCTCTTTATACACGGCCTTGGTATGGGTCTAGCGCAGTATTTATCCTTCATTACACATCTTCTCGGTGCTCTGGAAGACAGAGAAATTTTCTTTCTTGCGCAAGGCCAAATATCTATGATGCCGACCCATCGAAACTATTGTAATCCACCAACTGCAAAGGCAACTACAGAAGCTCTACGTGTTATTGCGGATGAACATGAAATTGTACGTAAAGGAGGCTGGACTGTGCTGTCTCATTCGTTCGGTTCCATACCTCACGCATGGATGATTAAGCACTTCTCTTGTGATGTTGTGCGTCGCAGCGTCATGGTGGATCCCGTGTGTTTCCGGCTCTGGGAGTCCGACATATGCTACAACTTTTTGTATAGAAGACCTCGCAATGCGGTGCAGCTAATCATTTCTTATATCGTAGGCAAGGAATTAGGTGTAGCTTATAGTTTGCATCGCGCTTTCTGGTGGAGCGAGAACTTGTTACTCCCTGAAGACATTGAGCAATGTCATGGACACGAAGAATTTATTGCAATGCTTGGTGGAAAAGACGACATCATCAGTAGTGAGACAGTCTATCGATATCTTCTCAGTAGTGGGACGAACGCATCATTCTTCCCGGAACATGCTCATGGTGGAATTCTCAAAAAAAGCATCTCAGACGGGATTGGGTTGAAAAAAGTTCTTCACGCAATACGCCATGGCGACAGTGAACCTCTGTCTTCAAGCGTACCGAACTGTGATGAGTAGATTTGTCAGGTCATCCTTTAATCACGAGCTTCCATTGCTTCCTCTTCCCTTTTGTAACATGAATGCAATCTGCAGAAATATAAAGTAATTTAATGCTATACCACGAGTTGCAGAAGTATGGTACAGATGTCAGACACTTCAACACCTACCACACCTCTATACAAATCCGCGTAGAACAAGATAAGGTTTGTTGAGAAGCGGCTGGCTCGATCGAACGATCTCGTGGGATTATGCTTGCGCCTCTGACGCGCAGCCACCAGATAACGTGGATTGGATGAATTGACATCCTGATGTCAGGGGAACAGATAAGGATGATCTGCTGCATCCTAGTACAAGTTTGTCGTGCCTCTTATTTCTACCTCACTTGTCATTGGTGATAAAATCTCTCCTTTAGTACAACACTTTGAATGTAGGATTGTCGCTATTGAACCTCTGCTCTGCAGTATGGACTGACGTGATTAGATGGTATCCTCTACTCTCCTTGTTCGACGCTGTGCCATTGCCACTGCAGCTGTCGCGGGAAGCTCTTATGCCGCCGTCAAAGCCCGACAAGCAGTCGACTTTACAATCTATCGCGATGGCAAGCCGGTGGTATAAACCCCTTTTTTTTGGTCACCATGAAGGACTTTTGGGACTTCAATCAATTGTAAATATCAACTGTGCACACACAAGCTATAGATGCAGACACGATAGACACCAGGAAGGTTCGAAGGACTATGTTAGGACGAAAAGTATCATAGACTATAGATTGGCCTTGAACCACGCGTCCCAGTCGTCTTTACTGAATGAAGAACTGATGCTATTCTCTACGACTCCATTGAATGCAATCGTAGGCGAAACATGAACACCATTTTGTCTCGACCGTTTGACTTGCCATTTGACTGCATCTGTGATTTTGTTACCGCCATTCTTGCCCGCATCAGTGGGGGACGATGCAGAAGGGATATCAAGCAATTGCAAGACACTATCACTCTCAATCCCCGTTGAATCATGCACTAGCTTTGCGAGCCTGCGATAGGTATCGTGTCGCGACTCCTTGATGGTATGGGAATCGTAAAATTTGTCGCTCGTTTCGAATAAAGCATTCGCATAGTCCCAGAACTTGTCGGGTTTGAGTGTGGCTACGGCAAGGGCTGATTCAGCTACGAGTGTGGATACAGGATGCCAAGGCTGAATCTGAGTGCGGTAAATGATTTGAAGACCAGGGTACTGGGCAATATTGGGAAAGACATGGTCGTATAGCGTCTTGAACTGTTTTTTAGAAAATGGACAGACAAAGTCGAGATAGAGCTCGATTGTGTTTGTCGCGTGAGCACTGCCGAGCTGCATACCTGCTAATTTCGAGGCCATTGACATTGTAGTGCTTTCGACCTCGTGAGTAAAAGATGATCTGAGTTGGTGATGCGTGTTTACTGTGCATAAGTGACTTGAGCCGTGGCGTCATAGCACGGGCTGGCATTCACATGAACCTTGATAGTCATACCATAGTCATAGAGCTTCCGACGAAACTTCCTACCGCATACAGCACGCTTCCCTCAGAATCTCATGTCAGGGATTATGGGATATATGAATACCTCTGTAAAATCATGCTTAACTATTGACTTGGCATAGAAGAGACGTGCAAGACTCTTAGGCAATTTTGGGAAAACAAGATATATTGTAAGATTTGTCAGGATTCAAATATGATCACCTTGTCCGAGTGGTTAAGGAGACAGACTTGAATTTCTAAACTATCTGTTGCACATTGTGCGCGTAGGTTCAAGTCCTGCAGGTGATGTTTTTGCCAAACCCAAGTGCAGAACCACTTTTTTTTTATGTTTCTGAGCCTGAAGTGCTCCATGATTATAGAGGGATAGTCAATGAGCACATTGAATATCTCTAATGATGTAAAGTATGCGACAAGGTATTGTACTGCTTCACAAACACACGAGCAAATATAAACGACAATTGCAAAGTGCAGCTTCCCCCACAAGCTCGTCAGCAGAACACGTGAGCTCTTCCATCCCCCGCGAATTGTTCCTGTGGGTCCTTTCCAATTGACATGTACCGTGACCTCAAAGCTGCTACACAGTTGCACTACTCTGCTTTGTATACATGAGCGAAGTGTATGCGACCTCTCATGTCGACTTGCAAATATGTGTCGTCATGGTGGGGTTACCGGCTCGAGGCAAGACTTATATCGCCGAGAAAGGTAAGACAGCATCTGCCTCCTTCTCACGCTTTTTGTCATGAGTGACTAACGGGACGAGTGAGGCGATATCTGCAATGGCTCTCTGTTCCAACGAAATCGTTCAATGTTGGCAATTATCGTCGCAAGACGTCACAGCCCTTTCCCTCGGCGGACTTTTTTGATCCCGGCAATCCGCAGGGCGAGAAAGCTCGGCAAGAAGCCGCTCAGGCAGCACTAGATGACATGATTGCCTGGTTTGCCAAGGGTGAGGGAGTCGTCGGTGTGCTTGATGCGACAAATTCAACGAAAGCACGGAGGAAGTGGGTCTATGAGACGTGTCGGAAGAACGACATTAGTTGTCTATTTGTCGAATCCGTGTGCGATGATGAGAAACTCATCATGCACAACATTCTGGACGTCAAGATTTCGTCTCCGGATTATGCTGGACAAGACCCGGAAATGGCATCCGAAGATTTCCGAAACCGCATCAGACACTATGAGAGTGCCTACGAAACAATTGATGGCGATGGCGATGAGAAACCATATAGTTGGGTGAAGATGATCAATGTCGGGGGTCAAGTAGTGCTCAACAATATCGACAACTTTCTCGAGTCTCGAATAGTGTACTTTCTAATGAATCTGCACATCAAGCCTCGATCAATCTGGCTAAGCCGGCACGGAGAATCTCAATTCAACGTCTTGCAGAAACTCGGAGGAGATGCATTGCTCAGCGACAGAGGTAATATGTATGCCGAAATGTTGCCCCAATTGGTAGACAAATCAACAGGTGGATTGACTGATTTAACGGTCTGGACATCGACACTCAAACGCACCATAGCTACGGCCAAGAACTTGCCGTTCCGTAAATTAGAGTGGAAAGCACTAGATGAGCTTGATGCTGGGATATGTGATGGACTGACGTATGAGGATGTGGAGCGACTGCATCCCGAGGAAATGAAGCGAGACAGCGACAAATTCAATTACAGGTACCGCGGTGGAGAAAGCTATCGAGACGTAGTGATTCGTCTGGAACCCATCATCATGGAACTCGAGCGCCAGGAAAATGTCCTCATTGTCTGTCATCAAGCCGTGCTGCGTTGCATTTACGCATATTACCATAATATTCCGGAAGATGAGCTGCCGTATATCAATATCCCGCTGCACGAGGTGATCAAATTCACCCCAAAACCATATCGCACTGAAGAGGAGAGAATTCCGAGCGGTATCAAAGCAGTCAGCACACATCGCCCAAAACCAAAGGATGTCTAGTTTGTGGAACAGTTCAAGGCTCAAGTCGCCTAGTTGTTCCGAATTAAGTATACTCGACATACACGTCTTTACAAGGCCATCACGGCTACCTGATGGCACATACAATATGAATTCGTTATGGACGGTCATGCTATGAACAAATGCATTGATGAATATGTCTCATCAGTAGTATGCCACTTATTTTTGATCCTCCTCATCGTCGCTTTGGTGAGTCTTGCTCATTTTTTCAATTTCCTTGACTTGTCTGATTGTATTGCTTTCTGCTGTCTCTAATAAGCGAGGCAAAAATCTCTTTGGCATCTTGACACGCAGAAACTTTTCTTCGAGTTTTCCAAGGACATCTGAGGGATTCAAATGACGCGTGAGTGCTCGACGAGGCTGCACAGAGATACAATGCTTGGCGTCCAGTGAAATATCCAATGGATCAGCCGCGTAGCAACCAGGGGACAAGGTGATCTTGATGGAATACTCCTTACGTGCACCATTCGATTCAGCTGAATCTTTGAGTGTACGTTCGAAGAGCTCGAAATTGATTTGTGTGAGATAGTCCAGCTCAGGAATCTCGTTTCTCGCCAATTTGGTCGGGATCTTTGATTCAAAGATGCAATTCAATAGAGTGTAAATGTGCGACTCCTTCGTGAAGTATATGAAGGACCTCGCGGAGTCTGATGTTTCAGACTCTTTGATGTCAGAGATCATTTGCTTCAGTAGTGGCATTGAGGTCAATAATCCAATATCTAATTTTTCATCGTCTTCAATGCCATATTCCTGAGGCGAGACGAAATCAAACAAGACTTTCGCCAGCTTATACAGCTCTCGCAATTTGACAAGACCCGACTTGAGCGGCATTTCTGAACCGGCTGAACTCTTCGTGTTGTTCTGACTTATGCTGCGTTCGGAACGGTCAGAGGAAACTGCTCGATTGCGTTCATCCCTGGTCACTGATCCTGGAACGGACTGAATCGAATGAATCGAAGCAGAATCTGGTTTGACATGTTCTGACGAAATTGAAGTGCGCTTTGAATCATCCCAGCCAGCGTTTGTATTTGCTTCGGCATCACAAAAGATGGTATCCAGGAAAATCCTATTGTGTAGCGCATCATACTTCATTGTATCGTATAATTCCGAGACTTTAGATGGATCAACTTTGTCTGTGTCACAAAACTCTGTAAATAATTTCTCCCAACGTTCTCTGAAAAGAAGTGGGTCTTCATTGCAACACCATCTAAGCTGAATCTTATCAACGTCAGCGCCGAGTTCGGTCCAATTCTGCCGCATAACAGCTCGATGGTACTTCATGAGTTCCACTACGCTACCAAGGACCTGCCAGGGTTCCGGCATATCTTTGGGCCAAGTGAATTGGGGCGGTGCTCGTTCGCCTGTTCGAAGCAGTGTTTTCAGCTTTTTCTTGACCTTATCCATGAGAACCTTGGCAGCATTCGAGTCGTCCAAAAGATCTTTTCTGACCTCCATGAAATCATCGGCCAGTTCGGACTGATCGAGCAGCGCTTTGACAAAAATTTCTGCTGATGCTGAAACTCTTCTTTCTGAAGATGTATACACTTTCACATTGTCGAGACATTCCTTATTCATAATGACCAAATCGTTTCTTACATTCTCGCCCAGATCGCGTGATTGATATCGTGCTGAATGTGTGAATTCCCCTCCCCATTTTACGATAAGCTGAAGTTTCACCAGCTCAGAAGCTTCGTTATATGATGGCTTCACCTGTACTTTGGTTCCAGGTAGATCCATCTTTTTGACCAATGCGGTCCGAAGCTGTATAAGCTTGTCCGCGTCCTCACACTTTAGAACTTGTGCTCTCTCAGTAGCAGCGAGTACGATTTGCAATTGCTCGTTTCGGAGTATGACCTCTTCCGTATGACCTTGTAAGAGAGCTACGAACGGCTCTGAGCGGAAGGAATATTTGAATTTATTCTTGGGCGTTCTGTCAGCATGTCTGACTACAGCGATATAGGCCTTCAATTGCCATGTATTGTGCTGTTCTTGTATTGGCGCAGCGAGAGCGGAGAAGATTGAGGGATTCTGAATGTATCGGTCTCTTTTCGCGATGTGAAACATCTTGCGAAGCACTGTGGCAGCTCGATAGTAGTAGTCATCATTATCCTTTACGAACGACCAACCATTGACATCGATCACATAGGACTTTCCTCCTGCTCGAAGCAAGTCGAATCCACAGACCGCCTGCTCAAAATACGTGCAGATCTTAGCGGCCATGTCAGCTTCGGATTTGGTTAATTCAGTTACATATCTAATTTCCTTTCCGTGAGTGTTCCTGCGAACCAGGCCATCCACTACTGGTGACTTACGGGTTTCTGCATGATAATATCCCGGCCCAACAGTGTACACCTTGACATCTTCAGCATTGTCCACATCCATGAATTCTTCGTAGAGATATGAGCCGTCATCTCTTGGTAGATTTAGGTCAGGATCATACTCCGACGCCTTATTACCAACCTTCCGGAACAAACGTCTGCCACCTCCACCCTTTGATTGAGCATAATAAACATGGATATTATGGTCTTCACCAGAAACCGGTTTTTCAACGTACGGCTTCTTGATGATTTTGCCATTGATTGAGAGAGTATCGTCGTCCAACATCTGCATTTCTGGAAGTGGCACGTCTTGATTCATCTTTATGCCTAGTCTTTTCTGCATAATCTTGGCCACTTCCGAAGACACGCGTGGACCGCCATCCCTGGAGCACTCCAAGCGGTACGGAGTGAGCACACCAATGGCTTCAAGAAGCTGAAGGACAAGTCTTCTGTCAAAGAGGACTTTCTGGAAATTGAGATTGTTTACACAAAATGGCTTTCTCAAGGCTACATAGCGAAGTGCTTTATCCAAGGGAAATCCTGTGGAGAAGAACGAGATCAAATAATCACAATTTGGCCAATTCTCGATGTCTTCATCCAAAATTACCTTGTCTCCGAATATGACTGTATCATACTCTCCATCAGCGATCAAACGTTTTAGAATGTTCCGACAGGGTTTCGATCGTGCCTTGGCATCCATTGCACAAACCCCTACGATCTGCTTCTTATTGGATGCTGACACACTGCGTGATTCATCTCCTCTACTTCTGAGCCTGGGAGAGGAAGGTGGAGATCCGATGGAGCTTGCAGTTGGAGATCGAGGTATGTTGCCCAAGTCCGTTGTCTGAATCGGAGGGACATTTGCATCAGACACCTGCTCCATATGCTGTCGAATTATTATGCCCCTTCCCTCACTTGATCAACGTCCGAGATTGGCTGTGTCTAGCCATCTACTGGGCGTTCGAGTTGTACTCTTCGAGTGCTCGATAGCGCGTCTAGCAGCAGTGGCTGCGGCAAATTATTGAGTGGCTCGTGTACACGTGCAAAATAGGTAAGCTCGAAGCTCATGACGAGTGACTTTCAATGCTCTACTGGAGGCCAACGTCAGGAATATAAAAGTACGCTCAATGGCAAATATACAAGTCACTTACACATCGGAGAACGGTGATAAGCACGAGGAGTACAGTGACGTGGAGATTGGAACGAGTGATACATTAACCTTACTTGCGCGGGCTGTCCTCGACATGCAGAAGAAGATGAATATTTTTCTTACCGCAGAGATGAATAACGGGAAATATAAGGTTGTTGCAAAGGATGACCAGAAGGTGCCCACACACGAGTCATTCATGTAGCTGCACAGAACCGCAACAATCAGACACATGGAGAACAATGTCAGCACAACATAATACATTGCAAGTCGTCAAAAAATCAATTGCTTGAATCAAAAGTTATGGTGTGCTGCTAGATTCTTTTGACCTGTTTCATCTCACTCCTAGATCAGCCTGGTGAGGGTTCACACGACTCCAAAGGGTCAGAAATTTCTATCTTTACACAGCCTCCACATCCGTAAAGATTGCCCACTGGTCTCCAGTAATCTCGAGAAATTACAATTGTGGGCACAAGCCCCACTGTTTACACCTAAAACAACTCATCGATGATAAGCTTTGTGGCTGTCGTGTTCAATGTGGCATTACTCGTCAGACTGGCGATGTCTTTAAATCGGCTCAGCCTCTATTCACGTACATAAATAGGGCAACTTTGCTTGCAAAAGCTTGTTTTCGTGCCCTATCCCTGGAGCGCAATCTCGAGTAATGACAGAGAAAGAAGTCCCTGTATATCAAACCAAAAGCGTTAGCCAAGGACAATTTGTGGACCATGCCGCCAATCTACCTTTGGGAACACGACTAGGTATAACGCCAAACTCCTTTACGCGAGCAACTCCCGTTCAAGTACTCGATGATCCGAATGACCCTAATGGCCCGGTCCATGAAGAACCTCCTACTCTAAGACATGTTATGAAGAACAGACATTTGCAAATGATTGCAGTTGGTGGTAGTATTGGAACAGGTCTGTTCATTGGCTCAGGCGGCGCTCTTCGACGTGGCGGACCCCTCGGTATTTTGATTGCTTGGATTGTCATGGGCTTTATGCTTTTCAATGTCGTTCACGCCCTGGGAGAGCTTGCGATCATGTACCCAGTGGCTGGAGGGTTTTACACTCTTGCTAACCGCTTCATCGATCCTGCTTGGGGATTTGCCATGGGTTGGAATTACGTTTTCCAGTGGTTCGTCGTCTTGCCACTAGAGTTGACAGCAGCAGCCATTACTGTCCAGTATTGGACAAATGACGTCAATGTCGCTGTCTGGATCACAATTTTCTGGGGTGCAATCATCTTTATCAATATCTTCGGAGCTCTCGGTTACGCTGAAGAAGAGTTTTGGGCAAGTTTGCTGAAACTCATCGTGGTAATCATGTTCATCTTCATTGCAGTCATTATGAATTGTGGAGGCGGGCCTGCCAGCGGAGAGTTCAGTGAATATGTGGGCGGCCGCTATTGGCGTGATCCTGGGGCTCTTGCAAACGGTTTCAAAGGTGTATGCTCTGTTTTCGTTACTGCTGCTTTTTCTTTCGCTGGAACCGAGTTGGTAGGATTAGCTGCGGCTGAATCAGCGAATCCTCGTAAGAATCTGCCAAGTGCCATTAAGCAAGTCTTCTGGCGCATCACCATCTTCTACGTCCTCACATTATTTCTCATTGGACTGCTCGTTCCGTACAATGACCCAAGATTACTAGGTGCCTCTTCGTATGATGCTAACGCTTCTCCTTTCGTTATTGTTCTTATTCGAGCTAATATCTCTGGTCTGGACCATCTAATCAATGCTACTATAACCATCTCGGTCTTGTCAATCGGACTCTCTTGTGTTTACGGTGGTTCGAGGACTTTATGTGCTCTTGCGGAACAAGGATACGCTCCGAAAGTGTTTGCGTACATTGATAAATCTGGTAGACCTCTGGTTGCGACCGTTGCAGCTCTCGCATTTGGGGCCATAGCCTATGTGAATGTAGCTGACGTCGGTGGAACAGTCTTTGACTGGCTGCTGGCACTCTCTGGGCTTTCAACTCTTTTCACCTGGGGATCGATCTGTTTATGCCACATCCGATTCAGAGCAGCATGGAAAGCTCAAGGGCATTCAGTCGATGAGATTCCAGTTCAAGCAGCTCTCGGAGTGTTCGGTAGCTGGTGCGGTCTCTTGCTGGTCATCTTGGTTCTCATTGCTCAACTTTACATTGCAATATTCCCGCTAGGCGGATCTCCAAATGCTGAGGATTTCTTTCTCTCCTACTTGGCACTACCGGTCGTGCTTGTATTTTACGTTGTAGGATGGGCAATATTCAGAACACGACCTTTACGAGTCATGGAGATGGACCTTGACACCGGACGCAAATGTTGGGAGACTGTTGAAGAAATTCAAGCAGAAAAAGCACACATCGCCGCCAAGCCTTTCTATAAACGAGTCTACCACAAATTCTGTTGATTTTATCTTATCTTCAGACCAATAAGTACATTGGTTTGACTTCAATTAGTCATCATAACATGTATACATTAGTCGAACAACTGTGACACTAGAGACCATGGATCTAATACAATTCTATTTATCTTTGTCAGATATAGTGGCCGCCTTGTCTATTCTTTCGTCGTACTTCGCGTGCCGTGCCTCGGTTTTACGAATAGCAGTATTCAGCATCTCCTTTCCTTCTGACTCGACGTTCGCTTCAGCAGCACCCAAACTTCCGTGCGCTCTATACACGGTTAGTAGAGACAACCGTAAGTTTCTCGCATCATACTGTGCTGCTTTTTCTTCTATCAGCAGTGGCTGAAAAGTATAGTAGCCGCTAGCAACTCCCACCACTGTCGCGACCATCAAACCTGGTAGGTATCTCGAGAAGGATGACATATCGAAAGGATTATTAGCCTGATATCTGACGCGCGGGTCGATAATCACAAGACTGCCGCAACTGAGGTGATGAGTGGTGCTCAGCACAGCAGTGTACAGGCGACAGGGAGATATGGAGTCAGTGCTTCACGATACGCTGAGGATTTGTGATTCTGGTTGCATCGACTTACGTAGAGATTCAGCCTTTTCGCCAAATTTCATTCTTGCCTAAATGAATTTGGTTCGCGTCTCAAAACACGGTGGAGGACGTGATCGAGACTGTTAATGCAATTGCATCTTCAAACTTGCTCTTGACTATTGACGACGGCCATGGCATGGACGGTGCTGATGTGCCGGACAGCGAAGATGACTCCTGGCTCTCTCCATGGACAAGCGCACCGCAACGCAACTTCATGGAGACGAGGTCGCCTGGGCTACCAACACAGCCAGCTAGGAGTCTCAGTCCTGACGAGCTTGTAGTAAGACACATCGTTTCGCCCACGTAAAATCGGTCTCTGATCTGATAGACTTACTTTGCACAAAATGTGAAGCAACCTGTTGCAACTGCAGGACCAGTTGTCGTGGACAGATCTTTCTCGTCAGACACTGTTGTGGCAAGTTCACCTGTAGTATTGGCTGATATCACAGCCTCTATAGGATCAAGTGTCCAAGATACAGTAGAAGCGCCATCGAATCTCGAAGGTACTGCTGATTTCACGGATCTCTACGACAATGAAATATCCGGAGTTCCTCATATAGAGGTAGGAGTTGATCTAAATGGCATAGATGCCGAAGAACCTATAGTTGAGAGTACTTTAAGCTCGATAACTCCAAGGACAAGGACCTTGCGGCCACGGACCTATCAACAATTGCATACTTATGAGTATGAGCACGCTAAGTATGTTATGGAGTGTCGCGCTGCTGGCATCCGACCAGTACGCTTTGATGGCTCCAGATATCGTGAGATGGATCGAGCTGACAAGGACTTTATTCCTGCTCGAGAGCCCGTGCTACACGCCACTTCTGAAACTGAGAGTCAGTTGAATTCATCGCCACCATCGAGGTTAAGTAGTGTCAGCGAGAGCTCTGCGGAACGGTTTCGGAGTAACACATCCAGTGCTGGACGAAAACGTAAGCGGCACATGAAGCCCTTCAAAGATCCTCGACAAATGGTCCTAAGATCACCTGATGCTTCCGGTTTTCTGGTTCAGCCAAGCCGAATGGACGTGGACGTGTTCGACTTTCCAGATGACCACTGGCAGAATAAGCCCTGCCCTGTATCGTGGATTACCGAGCATGATTCCTCAAACAAGCCTTCTATAAAGGTTCTTCACCAAGACATGCCAGACATTCAGCTCCTTGATAGTGATGATTCATCAAGCTCGAGCATTTCTAGTACGAACGAGGCCGCTGCAAAGCAACACTTTGCAAGAAAATTGAAAGGGGTTCTACCTCCATCGTTCTTATCACATCAAAGAGATACACACCGCGATCACCAAAAGTCTGCTACAAAGATCTGCCGCTTGACAATTCCTGCAAATCAGGCAACTGGGAAAGGTATTGCTCGCAAGAAAATGTCCGGCCAGGTCGGACCTACTACGTTGTCGTACGCTACCGATTTTGAAGATGATCAGGTAGAGAATTCGCAAAATTCCCATCAGATTTCTCAAGTCTATGTACAAAGCCCCAGAATCATCAAAACTTCTGCAGCCGTTGAGATATCCTCTGACGATGATATTCCTGAGGAGGAAGAATCTATCGACCGCATGCTGAATGGAGGTCACAAAAGTCATACATTCTTAAAAAAATTGACTTTCTTCATGAAAAAGAAGTCAGTAATGCATCGTGCTCGAAAAGCAGTTCGTCTTCCTAGTCTAGTCGAAAATTTGCCTAAGGAACAAGTGACAGCTGACCTCAGGATTGCGCATAGGACCGTACGGAAGAAGAGGACCACCAATACCGAAGTCATGCATCACAAAACTCTTGCCGATTCGAAATCGGACTCCAGAAGGTCGTCACACAGCACAGCAGGGCCACGCTCACATCGAAAAGAGTCTCTTAACACTGCCGATCTCAGCGAGACTCCATCGAACGGCTCATCAAATTTGTTTTTCTCACGTGTCAGAGGCAATCATGCCCCGAAACTTGTAGCTTCCAAGCGTGGACGAAGCTATCTACGGCAAACACGGCTAAAGGGGTATTCACTAATGATGTCAAGAAAGCCGGCCTTCGCAAGAAATGTGATTGAGACACAACCTAGAACAGGAACAATATCGGAAGCCTCAAGAGCGTCTTCTGAGGCGTCCTCTGAGGAGAGTTCAAATCATGGTTTCTTTTTGAAAGATATGGATGACGAGACCACGCTTGATGAGCCAAAGAGTCTGCCGATATCGAACCCGGTAGTACACCACAAGAACCTCTTCCTACGTCAGTCTAGCTCTAATTATAATGTGCTTGCATCAGGTCTGGTCAGTAGGACTTTTCAGAGCGCTCTCCAGCATGAAAATGGCCGTCTCGTACAGGCACATCGTCATGCTCGTAAGCGTCACAAGGTCAACAACTACTTCCAAAGATTCGATGTGATTAACAACATCTTCAACAAGGAAGATGGACATTTACTAAAGGTTACTAATTGGCAGAATCAACAATCATTGCGGATGCCACAGTCATCCACGACAGATGGTTTTAAGGATACTCAGGTTTTGTGTCAAACTTCGCATTCAGCATTTCGTCGGAAGCACAAAACTCGAAGGAAAGTTCTCACACAGGAAATGATTACTTACTATCCGGTCGAGCCCAGACTAGAACCCCCTGTCCACGAAAGTACCTATACAGTTTTACAATCAGCTGATCTCGAGTTCGGCTGCAAGCCAGTATTACTTGGCACGTATTTTGATTCTAGAACATTCCTAGGTAATTCAAGGCTTTCTCATTTACTTGATGATATGCCAGCAGCTATCATCAGTAGTTGTTACATCGCCGGCAGACTGTTCCAACACGACATTGAGACAGAACAGGCCCTCGAGCATGGCTTTTCGTATATCAGAAGTGTTTTGCAGGCATGCGATAGCGTGGACTTTGCAATGTCAGACATTGATCTTGATGTTTACGCTTTCCTACTATTCACAACCAACACATCAGAAAATGACATATTGAATCGGATTAACAATCAACTTTTATACTTCAGGAGACAAGCAGAGGAGACAAGTATCAGCAACTCGCGCCAAAGGCGATTGCATGTATGGTTTCAAATGTTTATCTTGAGCATAACTTATTCGCTATCTCAACAGTCTGACAAAGATTGTGGCTCGACCGTCAATTTGGCTGACATCCTTGACCACACAATCCAATTTCTTTTAGGCTTAGGATTTGAGTTCCTTTGCACAGCTTTGAGTCGACAGCGCGAGGAAGCCCGTCGAGCCCGAGGAGTCGGTCACAGCTTGCAAGACTCTGTCCTGGAATTATGGATTGTGGTGTTTCACATCTCGCAGAAACTCCAAGAACCTTTCTGGTCGAAAATCAATAGACACATGAATCTCAGTACTGCAAATAATACGCAGATCGCCGAGCGCGCCTGGCGGACCATTTTCGCTCTGGCCCCTGTCACTCAATTCGATACTCAGGGTGTTTCTACCTCGTCCCAAGTGACAAATTGGCCAGCAGTGCTTGCTCTCTTCGACGCTGCTACAAGGGACTATCCCTTGGTAAATACGGCAGTCGCTATGACAAGGGATAAGGTTGTGAATAACTCAATTCGGCGATTATTTAGACTCGTGACTATCTGGCAATGGTCGGACCCAAGTACGTTGCTTGGACATGGACGATCTGGTGGGTCTTTATACGAATTCTTCTTTCGGAAGATGCACCTAAGTTCTCTGACTAGCGAGACCAGTACGAGCATCGGATTTCCCGAATTTATGAAACATCTAGAAAACGAGAATTGTCTAAATTCTCCTGAAACACCTGACAGTTTCGGCATTTTTCTTCAGCTTGTATGCCTTGGTATCAAGCAGTATATACGGGACTTAAAGGTCTCTGATCTCGCGAGCGCTAGGAGAAGAGGCATCGGTATAGTTGACAAATTCTCTACTCTCGGTAGATTGAGCTACTCTGCCGAAACTTCGATAGAGCGCACCACTGTCTCAGAAATCCAGAACCGGTATGCCCTCGAAATCGCAGTGTATTGGGCAGCTGGAGATTGGAAGGATCGGGGTTTGCAGAAGCTGCTCCAAGCATCGATCGAAGCGATGCCTGGATCACATCTTGTCCTTCGAGAACTGCAAATTCAGGCCTGGAACATCACCGTGAATGTACAACTGCACAGATCAGAGGAAAATTCTATCGACGGTTCTATTCGCTGGTTGACCGCTATAGTACAGACGACTGTATCTGAGGTGCTTCACTTCAGGCATCAATCGCGTATCGATAAACTGGATGCAAAGGCTGTAGCGCTTTTAAACAAGAACCTACAGAAGTGTCATGAAATACTGGATCGTGCGTACAGTGCCTATCTGAATGTACTGACTGGTTCACTTGCATTCACCACGGTCAAGCGGACGTGTTTGTTGTGGAAGAACGATTTGTTGAAACCAGTACTTCAACTTCACGAAAGTTTCAATATTTCCGCGTCGCACACTCTAATAAAAAAGGTCTTTTTGATAGTGAATCGTTTGCTCGGTGCACAAGCACCATCGCAGGTGACCAACGACTCACAAGACTATGGTGAAATGGAGTTTTCTCAAGAAGGACAGGAATTGATTGATTATGACGATGTTGCGGCAGAGAGACTGAGATCGCTTACAAGCCATATTTTCCAATTCTTGACAAACCTCACGACTCACGAGCGCGTTACACCTTCTTTGAAAACTCTTGCAAAGCTCGGTCTTCAATCATTTTCTGTGGCCGTGCGACAAATTCGTTCTCGAGCACAAGCATCGTGGCACGATTTTTTCGACGATCGTGGAACGTTTTCCTGGTCGAGACTGCTTGATCGGCCTATCAAAAGTACCATGTTGCCGTATTATCTCGCAATACTGATTGAGAATGAGCCAGACTTTTACCAGGTAAGTCGAGCTGTTTGTCTGCAATTCTCACTGATCACTTTAGGAAATGCAATCGACCATTGTATTGACCTGGCTCACCTCTATGGTATGCTTGGAAATCCGGGACAGTCTTGCGGCTTTCACTACAGTCCTGCTGAATAGAAAAGACTGTTATCTTTTCCGTAAATCCTCGATAGTAGTTACAGATGAACGATGTTCAGTGACTTCTTCAATCTTGGATACAGAGAGGATACCACTTCTCATCGCAGCACTGCGTTCTCTTGAATCTTTGCAAACTCAACAACTCACCGTTTCAATGGAAAGAATTGATCCTGTCGAACTAGTGAGCCAGATGATGCGTGCTATCAAGAAATGCTGGCAGTCACTGAACACAGACGATCACAACAAGATTGAGGCTTATGTCAATCTTATACATCAGATTCTGGTCACGTTGCATCAGTACTGTTCGCATATTTTAAGGGCAATGAACGAAGAGCAGTCATCTACGATACAGTGGCTCAAGGATGCAAAGAATGTTCCACAACCAAGAGAAGATTTCGCACCAGAGATTTTTAGAGCTTTTGCTGAGGACGACATCTCCAAGAAAGGATTGGAAGTAACAATGACTGTCGTAGCACGGTGTAGTGTAGATGTGCTTAATGGCACTCACGACTTGAAGCGCTTTCTGAGCACCGCGCTCTCGAACGATGTCCTGAAAAACGGAGTTGCGCCGTCCTGGGAGTCCCATATAGCAATTCTGCGGATGTATGTGGTCAAAACCGTCTTGGGTGCTCTGATGACATTATGCAGCGAGTATCCCGTGGCACGAATTTATTCTCGAATCCTCGTTGAGGCACTTGTAAGCGTATATGAAGCACTCTCTAGACAGTCCTGGGGTGGTTCCAGTGTTTATATCAATTCTTTATACCGGGAGTCTATGGAGATCGTGCATGTCTCCGAGGCATGGCCAGACGATAGACTGTCAATATGCCTGTTGCAAATAATGCAATACTTGGAAAGATACACCTGCTTGGATGCTATTGCATTGCCGGATCTCGGTACCCGGGATATGGGTCGTCAGCTTGGAAGCAGACCTGACCCTTCGATAATCCAAGCTGTGAGTAAGAATTTCAAGGATAACTGGACTCTGTGTCCCTCGGGATTATACCACACCAAGAGACACGTTACGGTGCCTCTACCCCCAACCATAGCAGAAGTACCAAACTTGTCGCGCACTGCTCTTAGCACATCCGTCAATATTGTTGCTGACCAAGCACTGACGAGTCTACTTATGTAAAATATAGCGGTAGCATAGCGGCATGGCATTCATGTATAATATCAATTGAAGCGGTGGTGCAATTCAGTCACGTATGTGAGTGTTTGTTATATGTTTGATCAAGTCATTCAATTGTGTATTCTATAGTAGGGAATGCCAGCATTCACCACAAGCGGAGTAGATTTCAGACAGTTCTGATGTTTAGGGTTTAGGAGATTAGTCATCACGAGACACTGGTGATGCGACTACTTTCGCGACCAGCTTGAGGTCATTTTTGAAAAGAGTCGATTCTTTTGAAGGACGGCCGGCACTTTCTGTGAGAAGAGGGGAAGTGGATGATTATTCCTGTTTGGGTATTGATGGGACAGGGACTCCTGTGAGGATGATGGACGGTGAGTGAGGCTTGTTGGCTCTTTCGAAGGACATTCCGACCCAAGTATTTGCCGAGTCTTTCGCGTGGTTGAAGAAGGGTGAATGGTGACATCATTTGTGTTGTTGCTGTCGGTATCGTCGATGCTCGACATGCTCGATCCACACGTTTCCTCTTCCGTGGATGAAATCGAGGAGGAGCAAGTCAGTTCCGGCGTCCCATCAATCCTCTGTCCTTGTCGTGATTCTTCCGTCTCGAATCCTAGGGCCGTGTGAAAGACAGAATCCGTATGGTCGTCCGTTGAACCGAGTAAATCCGGGGTGCTTTGTGAAGCAAAAGACAGGTCGTGCGTGGAGGCACTGAAGAGTGATGATTGTAGGACTTCTTCCACTGGTGAGTGGCCCGATTCAATCACGGTGTCGAGATTAGATCGTGACCCGAGATCAATGGCACCATTGTAGAGAGACTGTCGTGATCGCCTCTTTCGTGGTTGCGAAGTGCTCGAATGGAGTGTCGCGGGATCGAGAAACGAACATGATTGTATTCCGAGCGGTGTCTGCCGCAGCTGCTGTGTGGTGTCGAAGGATAATCGTGTGACTGTCGCGGGAGCACTCGTGCGTCTCTCAAGCGGTTGTTGCAATGATTTGGGACGACTGTGCATAGTGCTTTCTGGTATCGGGCTCTGATTGAGCAACAATGATGGCATTGGCAGATGCGTTTCGCTTGCAGAGCGAGAAAATTGCGCGGCCTTCAATCGCTGTTGTCTTGGTGACATGGCCGGAGAGTTTGCCTGTGTGCGCAGGGCAGGGCCCATGAGAGAATTGATTGTGTCCTTGGATGTAATGAAAGACATTTTGTGCTGGGGTAGATCAGTGGTATCAGTGTATCGACAAGTGGAGAAGAGCGGTCAAGCGGCCCCTGGTTATAAAAAAAAAACGGATCTATGGAAGATGTCTCAGAAGAGGCCTTGGGCGGAGATGATGATATTCTGTCGTAAGGAAGTTGCAGGTTTGGGATTTATTTGCAGATGCGCCAGCGGAATAGAACGAATTTGCTGGCTGAAGTCTGAAAGTTTCTCATTGGACGGCCGCAGTCCATGGAACCTCCACAACAGCAGCCACACGCTCACACATCCCAAGGAGGAATCATGCGTGAGAGAGTGAATGTATCCCATGTTCATGGGGTCTATTCGTGTTCCTCTGAGGGTATAGCGTAGTGTAATATGGACAGCGGTATGTCAGATGCTTTCAAGAGTCAAAGAGTGGACAGCACATGGGAATGTAGAAAGTACGAGTCCGAGTCCGAGTCCTTTTGATGGGAAAGCAAGTTTGACGTGTGTGTGGCTTGCGTGGATGATTACCAGGAGGCCGCAGAAACTCAAATTGCCTTGAACAACTCCGTCGTCTTTCACGGACGGAAAGGACCTTTTTACTACAGTCGGAGTTGACATAATAGCTTGACTCCTTGCCGAGGCACGCTGTGCGTCATCCATCCCAAGTGAGAGCAGTCAATCGCAATCTTTTCACACACAAGCACTTTTCTTCTGCACCTATGTCGTGACACAATCTAGTTCATGCAAGCTGCCAAAGGATGGATACCTTGTGCGCTTATCTCCCTCCACCTCGACTCTTGGCAGCAGCTGCAGGCTTGCAACTGCGACTCGCCTGAAAGGACGAGTCGTATGGATCGGGTTCAATAAGCCAAATTTCATTCCTAGTTCTGTTGTAGATTTCGATTCACTTGTTGCTGCTGCTTTCATGCAATTGCATTTTCCTTCTCTTCTCTTCAAAATCAAATTCCTGGACAGCAGCGAGCGGCACCTTACGCTCGACGCGTCCTGCGATACGCGAAGATAGAGCGCAACACTAGTGTTGCTGTCAAACTCGATACTCTCGATAGCACTGGCAGGAAGCGTCCTGCTAGAATGAAGTTCTCGCATTCTTTGCAATTCAATGCTGTGCCAGAATGGTCAGACAACTATCTCGCATACTCAAATCTAAAGAAGCTCATTTACATCCTTGAAAAAGCACATGTCAGTCCTAATCGTGATCTTGAGGACGAAGAGTCAGAAAATTTGCTTAGCGCCACAGACGAAGAGTTAGATCAACGCTTCATCAGTGCACTAGACAAAGAGCTGCAGAAGATTGACCTCTTCTACCAAAATAAAGAAGAAGAACTGTCTACTCGATATGCCACACTCGAACAAGAATTCGCCGAATACCAAGCAGAGAATGCATATGGCGAATTCAGTGATGGATTCAAGGCAGGAAGGCAATCGTCTATGTCTGGAAATCGTCCACGACGCAGGTCAGACTCGATATCGCAGGATGAGCAGCGTCGGTCCATATCAGCGTCTGAAGCGAATCTGTCTCGGCAATCCTCAGGGTCTAATGAAGCCCCCCCGCAACGAAGGAAAATGACGACTTCCGCTGCGGTAGAAGACAATTCAGATGACGATGATCCATACGATGGATTTGACTCTTATGAAGCTCAGATAGCAATGAAAAAGAGAATTATCGCTATGTATGTCGAGCTTTCCGAGCTACGGTCATACGTGACCTTGAATGGCACAGGATTTACGAAAGCGTTGAAAAAGTATGACAAAACTCTCGTGAGAACGTGCAAGAACGGTTACCTCAAACAAGTCAATTCAAAGGCTCCCTTTCTCGAGTCTTCAAAACAAAAGTTGAGTGATCAGATAAATAACGTTGCAAAACAGTACGCAAGTGTGACAAGCAATTCTCTTGAGGTTGCCAAGAAGGAGCTCAAGACATATCTTCGAGAACATGTCGTGTGGGAGCGAAACACTGTCTGGCGCGAGATGATCAGCATTGAGCGACGTGCTGAAGCTGCGAGTGTGAATCAATTTCGGTCTTTGCTGGGAGGTACTACGACACCGAGTTCTCAAGAGGCTCAAGTGGTCGAGACCCCGATCGGCAAGTACAGCGTTCCGAGATTCTTTTTAAACCCAACGTTGTGGACACTCTTGGCAATCATTGCAGTCTTTCTAGTCCTTATTATCACCCCGACGCTGGAAGCCCCTGAACAATCCAATTGTCTCGCACTACTCGTCTTTGTGTCTCTCATGTGGGCCACAGAGGTGATTCCGTTATTTACGACATCACTGTTAGTGCCACTCTTCGTCGTCCTTCTGCGTGTGGTCAGATCAGACGATGAAGCACATACTAGGCTGGCTGCTCCAGCAGCTACCAAGTACGTTTTTGCGGCAATGTGGACACCAACAATCATGCTTCTCCTGGGTGGCTTCAGTATCGCTGCAGCGCTGTCCAAATATCTTATTGCCAAGCTTCTCGCCACGACTGTGCTTTCCAAAGTCGGCACCAATCCTCGTTCGGTTCTACTAGCAATTATGTTTGTGGCTGCCTTTGCATCGATGTGGATCTCAAACGTAGCGGCACCGGTGCTCTGTTATTCAATCATTCAGCCGATCCTCCGCACTCTGCCAAATGAATCAGAATTCGCCAAGTGTTTGATCATTGGCATTGCATTAGCGTCGAATGTTGGTGGCATGGCCAGTCCGATAGCTTCGCCGCAGAACATCGTCGCGCTTCAAAATATGTCCCCAACTCCGTCTTGGGGTCAATGGTTCTTTATATCAATTCCAGTATGTACGATTTCCATCCTAGCAATCTGGTCGCTTCTGATTTTCATGTTCAACACTGGGAAGGAGACTACGATACAGCCAATTCGTGCTTCGAAAGACAAATTCACCAAGGTCCAATGGTTTATCTCTGCTGTAACCATCTTTACCATCATTCTTTGGTGCATCGAGCGCAATCTCGAAGGATTCTTTGGAGACATGGGTGTCGTTGCAATCATCCCTTTAGTCGTGTTTTTTGGTACCGGCATTCTGACGAAAGAGGATTTCAACAATTTCCTCTGGACGGTCATCATCTTAGCCATGGGCGGCATCGCCCTCGGCAAAGCTGTCGCGTCCAGTGGACTTTTGCAAACGATTGCGGAACAAATTCGTCTTGGAGTGGACGGTTTGTCCCTGTATGCAGTCTTTATCGTGTTTGCGGCCTTGATCTTGGTTATTGCGACATTCATATCGCACACGGTCGCTGCTCTGATTGTGCTTCCTATTGTGGCGCAAGTTGGAGCAGGTATGGACGATCCGCATCCAAGGCTCTTGGTCATGGGTTCCGTGCTTATGGCATCAGCAGCAATGGGCCTGCCTACGAGCGGCTTCCCTAACATGACGGCCATTATGATGGAGAATGAAGTCGGGGTGCGTTACCTCTCCGTAAAGGATTTCCTAAAGTCTGGTTTGCCGGCCTCACTGCTCACTTTCATTGTGGTTTGTTCAGTGGGATTCGGACTGACAAAGTTGGTTGGCTTGTAAAACTAAGATATTTACAGATGCTTGTATGTGTACCATAGATTTAGGGAAAGAGCATTCATCATTTTGCCAAGGCTACACATAAACAGGAGTCATTCAGTACTTGCACAGTTTATGCGTCACGCACTTCAGGGCCCAACATGCCGTTTGAGAAGACACTATCTTGACTACCCTGACGCTCACGTACGTCTCCCTCGATTCCGCCCTTTCGACCAATGATACCGCGCCGATCGCCTCTGCCTTTTGCGCGACGAAAGAGTACGGCGTTGCCTAGTGCGTCGCATTGTTTTTGCTTGATGTCGTTGCTTTGTACGCGCCTGAGAACAGAGATACACTGTAGCAAACGACTAAATACTTCTTGCTGACCGAGGAGCAGCGGCACTGAAGACAAGATGGTGGCGAGTCTTTCGTGGAGCGGCAGAATGAGGATATCGCGGTATGATTTCGTTGCGATTGCGTGCACGGTCGGGTTGTCCGTGGTGGTGGTGGTGGAGAATGCTCGTGCGTCATTGTCCAATTCAATGGTGAGTGGGAGAAAGGTTGCTTCGAGGTATGGCAGGATGGAGGAGAAGAAAAAAGTCCATAGTTCCGAGAGGCGCGACAAGAGTTTCGTGTCTGCGAGTGCGGCGAGATTATTATCGAGACTGCGAATGCCTGTTTCAAACAACTCCGTCACGTCTTCCACGATGTGCATCGTTTCATGCCTGTGTGCGAGGTGCGTCGCCACGAGACGATTCAAGTCTTCAATCGGCTGGCGCAGTCCCTCCCCATTGAATAGCGGTAGGACGCGCGCACAAATAAGTGGCCAATTGTCATCGTGCTGTTCCGCCGCCAAAGTGGACGCAGCAGCAGCAGTAGAGACTGTACGACCGCCGGAGGAGAAGAAGGATGGCGAGATGGGCAAGTGTGAGGAGTTGGCGTTGGATGAATCAATCGGTGCACGAAGTAAATCAAAGCTTCTGCCGCGTGTACTTGATGAACCCGTCGCTCCTCCATTCCCACCCGCTATCGCAATACCTGATTTCCCGTGTCCATGATGTGTGCTTGTGTGATGCTTGAGGAGAGCAGAGAAGGAGTGCCCCTCAGTGCCATTATTGTTGCTGCCGTGGAATTCCCTCGCAGAAGTGGAAAAGTACTGGCCCGTAGGACTCGTGACCTCTTTTTCCTCCTTGACTCCTACTGTTGCGTTTGGGGTTTGCTGCTGCTGCTGCTGTTGTTGCGGGGACGTGGCAGACGTACCCAGATTCATCTTTGATGGGCGCGAAAAGAGGGTGCGGATAGGACTCGGAACCACGGGTTTCGTGGGACTTACAACGGGACTCGTCTGTCCTCCATGATGATGCAACTTGCTGTTATTGTTGTTGCCAATGTGATTGAGTTTGTCCAGGGCAGACTTCTTGGGTGTTGGAGGGTTCGTGCCATCGCTCGAATCGGAATCATCGCCGCCGTACTCTTTGACCTCTCGATGTTGATGCGTTGTGAGTGGCATCTCCTTCAATCTGGCCGCATTGATTTGCTATACAGACGCGAGCATGAAGACCAATGTACTTCTGGAGTCCTGAACAGACAGTGGATCATGGAGCCGGATGTTGCCAACTTGTGCAATCAGCAAATCTACCAAAATCACGGTTGACCACTACTTTCGAGTGTATTATCATCTTATATATATACAATAGAAGAATACAATTAAGAAAAACTGTCGGTATTACGTGGTCGTTTGTTCCGGCGATAGGCCTCTTCATTCACTCTTTTCGTGCCCGTCATTTGCGACTCGTCCATGGAAAAGGCAGATCCTACGTCGAAATCCAGGTCACGTTCTCCCTCCGCGTCAGCGTCCAAATCAATGTCCAACTTGTGATGCTCATCTCCATGACTCTCGACACTGTGATGCTCAGTATCCTCGACATCTTCCACTTTGACTGCTTGCGCATTCGCCGACTCAGTCGATGACGAGCGTTTCATGCGAAACAAGTCGTCTACGTCGTCGATTGGATCAGTGCCATCCGGCCTCTCATCATCTATATTGTCGTGCTCGCCAAAGTCGTGTTCGCCGAAATCGAATCGGGCAGGCGGCAAAGCTTGAGACAGAGTCTGTTCCGCTTGCTTTTGAAGCACCTGAGCAGCCTCTTGCTGCATGGCTCGCCCGGATTGGATTTGTTCAGTCTCCTGACTAGTATTCATTGGAGCTTTGGTCGCGGGTCGACCAGTCTTTGTTCCCGAGCTAGATGCATCTGTAATTCCTTTTTTGTTGTTGTCGTCATCCCTCGGATTGGGCAGATCAGGGATGCTCTGTAACATTTGTGACAGGGTATCATTCGGATTGCTTGGGCCAAACAAAGGCGAGAGTTGCCCCAATACATCACTAATTTCAAGGAATCGCAAGTGTCTTGCAGTCACTCCACAAAGCAACACCATTCGAGCCCGCTTGTTGGGATCTTTTGTCTTTTCATCCTCAGGACGTGCAGGACTGTCTTTTGGCGCGTCTGCCTGTGACGGTCGCCGAGAGTCTGCACCAAGTTGAGACTCCGTGGGGGAAGGTCCAAACAATGCTTCGTGATCATCATCGTCGTCGGCATCTTCATTGCGTTCAGGTACTTCGACGTGTCTTTCCTCCGGCTTTGCAGTGTCTTGACCTCCGGTACTGTCGCGACTTTCCGCAGTACTAGAAGCCTTTTCCTCCTTCTTGTCATCATTTTTTGCATTACTTTCCTCGCCACAGGCTTTGATGGGTGGTGGTGGCATCCTGCATATCCATTCATCCCATTCTTCTCCAATGAATTCCCAGCTCTGCATTTTCAGTAATGGATTGGGTGGAGATCCCGGACGGTAGACTATTCGAAGTTTGCCTAGAATCTCGACTTTGGTGGCGTTTCGAAAGTAATAACAGATGGTACACTTTGGACACTCAACAACATGATTTTGAGGGGCCAGATAGTATTCCCTTGCGTCGTGGAAAGTGAGGTTGAGTTTTACAATTTCGCGGTGCATTTGATGGTAGTACGCAGGGAGCAGAGGCGTGGGAAGTTCGTAGGAGAACTCGGGTTTGTTGGGCAATGATTGCGTACACATTGCTGGATCGATATAGAATTCATTCACAAATTTGGTCCAGGCTTCTAGGCTCGTCGGATCAGGAAAGGAATTGAGCTGTTCGCTGAAATTCAATAGTCGTAGAATAGCACTTCCCAAGCGTTGTGAAGCTTGTCCCACCAGTGCTTGACGGTCTTGTTGCGCTGACCAATTGGCATTGGCGGTAGCAGCGGCAGCGGCTGCTTGGCGTTGTCGCATCATCTGAGCGTGGTAATAGGACGAAGGCATTTGAAGACCACTCGGAGGACCAATGGGTGAGACCACTGAAGCACCATTGAGGTGTTCTGCCGCCATACGCTGTTGTAGACTGAGATTTGCTTTTTGTTGAGCAATCTGTTGCTGCCTGAAATTGCCCGGAAGGTTTTGGTAAGGCGAAGCCTCGTAGAGTGGATACTCTGGTTGCAGACCCGCATGCTCAGAAGGCTGCATCGACGTCTGCCTCGCGATCATTTGCGCCTGGGTGTTCATTTGTAGCGCGTAGGAACCGATGCTAGCAGACCTTGCTCAAACGTCCCTCGATGATGCTCACACAAAATCCAGGACGTATAATTGGCCGCGCAACAAAGCGAAAAAAGAAATCCTGACCAGGCGCGAAGCACGAGTGGGACTTGTCTAAGGATACAGAAGGACAGATGTGGAAGCAGAGGGAAGGATGGGTGGTATAAGCAACGCTTAACACGCTGCTGGAGCTCGAGCCAACTTAAATTTTGCCCAAAATGGCAGCGGCGCAAGCGACGTGCACGTGAAGAACATCGGCAAGTGATGAAGTGGCTCGCAGCAAACTTTTGTCTTTTTGCGTTTCTCCTCGACATTTGCGTACCTTTTCTCTTCTGTAGTGTGTTATGGGGTAAGTCATTCTTCCGTTTGCAAATGCCAGAAGGTGTCGATGCGTGAGAGACATGATGATTCTTCTTGCGAAAGTTTTAAACAAACAGTGCTCGGGCATAGCGCAAAAATGCCATCCTTGGATGTCTAATCTTTCACGCATCCTGGCAGCGTCTCACAAGGTCTTCTTGTTTCCGTCGCTGATATGCTTAGTCCGCGAATCGTTGATGCTTCGTGTCCGCAGGATTGCACGATACGACGCTCCTCTTTGTCCATGATTGAGGGGATTCAGTAGAGTGCTATTCTGTCTTCTTTCCACCATCACTTCTGATTTGACACGGCTCCTATCCTTACCACGAACTTCTCACTAGATTCTTCGTCATTTTTTTTCGGATGCCAAGAAGGATTTGAGGCCATTTCGCTAGCGCTCTTCAGTCAAGATTCAAGAGTACTTGATAGTAGTGAGCCTCACAATTGTCTTGCTTCATCGTTTTCACTTTATGTAGTAACCACATTTCACTAACGTATGTCATGTTCTGGATCGTCAGGTTCAATGCAAAGAACGATGTCTGCAGGAATAGGCGCATTAGATTGAATTTGAAAGTATTATTAAAGTAGATACAGAATTAAAGGTACATATGCATACTCTGCTCTGCTATTCGTTGGCGATGAGCTTTACAAGTAGGTGGCAGTCAAATGGACAACGTTGCAGTTGGCGTTGCCGCTAGCTGGAGCCTGGGTTCCAGTGTAGAGTCGGTAAGACGAGGATCCACCATTCATGCATGCATAGACGGTATTGATGCCTCCAATGGTCAATTCGTTTGTGCCGTCTTGACAGAGGGCGAAGTTTGTGTTGCCACCCCCGTAGTTGGCCTGGATCTGACCGTTGGCGGTCTCAACCTTTCGGCCGTGATTGTCGTACAAGTATCCTGATGGAGAGAAGAAGAAGAAGGGTTTGGTAGCCGACTCGCATTGCTGAGAAGTTGGGTCGACTCCGTTGTCGCTGCCTGCGAATATTTGACCATCGTAGGTCTGCTGTACGAAGCCAGCGCCGTATGCTGCGTCCGATCCATAAGGTGTCACAGCCAAGTAGAATGGTTTCCCAGCGACCTGAGAACTTGCCTGACAGGCAGGATACGAGCCAGAGGGGTCTGTGTTTCTTGTCACGAGCGGCGTGGCCGAAGCGATGGCACTGAGCAGGGAGATGGTGGCGATCTTGGAGAACTGCATCTTGAGCCTTTGTTGTGAGGAATAGCTTTTTGGAGTGATGAACGATATTAGGAGCGACACCTAGAGTCCTTATATAGACTTCTAGTATACTCGAGAAGACCTCCACTCCAGTGACGACGCCAGGCCTGTGGTCAGGCGTCCCACGACTCGATCCTAATCAGAGACGCCCAAGCGGGACAATTGGTGTGACACGATCTAGTGGGTCGTTCTGCCTTGTGTGGTTGTAGTTCTCGCCATGGAAATATTTTTAAGGTATGAGCCACGAATAGATGCAGCTCCAAGCAGAACCATGTCCTTGCGAGAAATCTTGATTGGCCCGACTGCCCGGCACTGGCCAAGTCTTTCCGCGTAAGCTCCCGCGTTTCCCTGCGGCCATATCCTGTTCATGCTAATCTGCTCCGGCTCGGCAGGATACAAACAATCAAAGAGTTAGCGTGCCGTATAGAAACTATTAAATATGCTTGCTATGCCGTGGTGTGCATCAGGAGTTGGTGTTTCAATTGGCCAGGTAGTTGACGTGAAGGCTGACAGAACAGCCATGTTGGAAATATAACAAGCCACCACCGTCTATGTTGCATTAAATTTTGGTCTCAGGAGCATTACAGAGGAGATTCATGGTGAGCCATTTGCTGCAACATTTGCCCGACTACAACGATGGCTGAATTGAGCGTGACATTTGAGCGTGCAAATAGCCAGAGGTGCGGACACTGGCGAAACGTTCAAATCATATCCCGCAAGAAAGCATGCTACCATGCATCAAATAAGCCATCTGACGCAGGTTGTGCATATAGCAGGTCATTCACAAGGTCATGACTACGCAACCATTCTTGCAGTGAGGACCAGCACAAGGAAGAGGAGGGTCATGGATCGAGCACCATCCACGGCATACAATAGGCTTGAATGGCTTTGTGTGTGGCTGCTGCTCTGGCCGCTGTCCATTTTGCTATTTTCATATTCAGCTAATCTTGTTGCGGCATAGACATGTTACGGCGGATTTCGGCGCATGAAGATCCCAGCTGACATCCAAAAGATCCAGCGCGTATAAAGAGAGCAGCGGCACTGTAAATGATGTGACATGGCGACGTCATCTTAATATCCGTCTAGCGACACAAGTCATAGTCACTTCAGTAGGGACACGTCATTAGGAAGACAAATGGAGTATGTGGCCAGAGACTTCCCCGCGTTTCGCATCAGATTTCGATTGTGCATGATGGATGCATCAATTGCTTCGAGAAGGAGCAAGATACCCTTGACCTGAGACACTGTTGCACTTAAAAACGCCTCGTAAATTTGTCAAGCCAACAACTTAAAATTCTACACGGAAAACAGATATTTTGTAGGTCAAATAATCTTTAATGCAATGCACATATCTCCATTCACACGTGCCGTAATTTGCTGTGCCTTCACGATGACTAACCCATCTGGCTCGCATCGTTTCAACGCATTTCGTGAATCATGGCCAGATATCAGAGCTCAATGCAAAAGTGACACGAGAGTTCCAAGAGCACGGTTTGGCACTTTAAAAATCTTGGACTGTGCCCGGTTGGAGCCGAATGACGAGTTGAGATGCTCTACTGCACTTAGTGCAACCTGTCCTTGTCGCCGTTCTTAAGGTCTTCTCCTTCCTGAGCCAACTGTAAATCGTGCTTCATGGCTCCCACGGTGACCTTGTATTGGCCCTTGATTTTGTCGGTGATGGAGACGTGTGGCTTCTCTTCATCGGGATGAGTCGTTGCTGCGTTGGGCACCGCTCGAGTGCCTTCGATGCGGCCGTCATTCGCGGTGGTAGTGGGCACATTTCGAGAAACACCGCCAACATGGAGACCCTCTGCTCGGGCCCACAACTCTTCCTGGGTCAATTCGTGTTGATCGGTGGGTGGAATATATTCCGACTGAGACATGTCTGTGATATCCTCGAATGTCTCGTCAATCCGTCATTTCAAAGTCTGAAGCAGTGAATATCGTAGCTTGGCAATCAGATACGAGGTACACGAAAAGGAAAGAATCCATCACGCGAAAGAGCTGCAGCACCATCAGACGCAGACGGAGCAGCAGCAGCAGCAGACTCACTCAGGGAGACCGCCGTAGGGACTCGCTTTCACAGCGGAGATGAGTAGTCAGTCTCAGGATCTCCTTGATTCCGTTGCACCGTACTTGCAGCATGTTGCTGCACGCGCCAAACGACTACCACTTTTTACGATTGGCATCACTATTGCCATGACATTGTTCTTCATGCTATCCTTCATCACATCCATTAACGATGCCTTCTCTCTACGTCCATCCGACATACCGGCGTTCCAATTGTCACGATTGACAACATACCCACTGGTTCACGTTTCGTCTGCTCAATTTCTGTTCAGCATCGCAGCATTCGTCCCGCTTTGTGCTAGGTTTGAGCGAAAGTATGGCACCCTTAGAAGTCTTGCAATGTTTCTCGGGCCATTCGAGTCAGTGCCGGGACTGGTGAACTGTCTCATCTTTGGCATTCTCAGACAGGATAGAGCGATTACTGGTTGTGCAGGTTTCGTCCTCACCATGGTCGCCATTGAAATTGTGAATTACGCCAAGGTCGCAGATCATGTGGTCTTTGCTGGTCGAGAAGTGCCAGTGTACGCAGCACCGGTGATTTGCTTGATCATAAGCTTGATTCTTCTTCCAACCAGCAACTTTTTGTTCCACTGCATTTCGATCGTAGTCGGCTTCATCTTTGGCTCCGGGAGGGTCGATTTTTTGCTCCTGCCGCTCAAAGTTGTCACCTTTGTTGAATCGAAGGCTGGCTTCCTTTTAGCGAAAGTACCCATGTATATAACCGCAGCAGAAGCGGCCTCATCTACTTCCAGCATTTTACCTGTTGCACAACCTGCGCAGTCGTCGACCAATACTTTAACCCCAGCAGCACCAACGTCATCTTCATTATTGTCAGTTCCAGGTCTATCGGCAGACGGAACGCACTCCTCTACTAGGACGTACAGTAATTCTAGTTCTACCAGACCAACAGTACTGAGACAAGCCTCCTCTAAATGGACCACGGGTCAACGAGAAGATTAGTTGGACTTGCATATTGAATGCTGCGTGTGGACGACAATCTTCTGTTTGGTAGTGGTCATGCTTACAGCTACGAGTCGATCTTGAGGCATCTGTGCGCCCTAGAATGATCTCTCGGTATGCACGGTCGCAATAACATAGGAGTGCATGTCTTGTCGCGTGTGGAAGAGAGCTATGGTGCTGTAACTTTCTACACGAGAAACACAAGATTGTGACACATAAAGGCTTGGATTGAAGAATGCTCTTGCCAACAAGGCGTGAACGATTTACAAACACGCAGACTTTACCAATGCTTCAAGAGGTTCTTGAGTGTTGTACCTGTGGAAGAGCATTTTCTTCCAACTTGTTTCTGTAGAAAAAATCTGGAACGTGGCCACATCAAGCGAAATTTGCAGTGTATTAGATGGAATCAAGGGGAAGTCCATATGACGGAACTAATCGTGTTGGACTACTGAGCATCAAGCGGGCTATAGACTAATCTAAGCAATTTTGTAACAGAGTTTCTCTGCACTAACTTGACCGTCAATCTGTAACTTGAAGCCAGCCATGATACCGTCCAATCCACCATCCAAGAGCTTGATACGGTTTGCTCGAATTTTCTTGGTGGCCAAGAGTTCGGGTAGCATAGACAAGTATTTCACCCAAAGCGCTTTATCAGCTGGACGAGCGGGTCCGCAGTTGTTGAAGGCGCCATAGTTCAGTTCTCGATTGAAGACTGTGTAAACAATTGTGCTCTCGACCTTTACTTTGTCAATGGTGGCTTTGGACGGCAGTAACGTCACGACATGACCGCCCTTTGTAGAAGACATGGCGGCACCGGTCTTTTCAATGGTTCCCTTTTCCGAGATGCAGTCGAAGCCGTGTTGCAGCGCATCGTGTGTCACTTTCCTGACCTGTTCGGGCCAGTCTTCATCACTATAATCAATTGTGACATCAGCCCCAAGCTCTTTGAGTAAAGCATGATTCTTCTGCGAACCCGTGGCGACAACAAATAGACCTGCAAGCTTTGCGAGTTGCACAGCGTACTTACCGACGGAACTGGTGCCTCCATTGATTAGCACAGGGAAAGGACTAGCCGCCGGCTTAGACGGTTCCGGCAGTGCTAATCGTAGGAAAAGTGCCTGCACAGCAGTGGCGAAAGCTAAGGGAATGGCGGCGGCGTCCTCATTGTTGATACTGTCAGGCACAGCATAGACTGTGTCACTTTCTGTTACGAGATACTCGGCGAATGATCCTCGATACGGATCAGCCCATGTGCCATGCACGAATCCCGCGACTCTTTGACCTTTTCGCCATTGGCTGCCATTCGCGTCCTCAATCAAACCGCAAAAGTCACATCCGATGGTTCGTCCCTCAGGCACGGCACGCATGGCCTTCCAGTCCGTGGGGTTTTGTGCCACGGATAATACCTTGACAAGAATTTCCCCATCTTTAGCATTGGGCCGTTGAATATCCTGGACTTCAGCAGTCTTTTCCGGTACTGAGATGAGAGCCTTCATGTGTGTCAGTAGCTATCTAGGGCACAGTGGCTCTTTGTCTCTTGTCTCACGAGAAATGAGAAACGGGGAATGCATGACGTGAGCGGCAGGTGTCATCCCCCAGAATTGCACGTGATGAGATCGGCAATCACATGTCAATTCTTCTGCTTCTTGCTTCTTACTTTCTTCTCGCTGCTTGTACACAACTCAGCAGCCAAGACACAGTATTTTGTTGTGCAGGACAATGCTGGACCATCTTCTAGGAAGACCCTCCACCTCCTGGCGTAAGACGCAGGTCATCGCCACAGCAATCTTCTGGTTCACATACCTTCGCAAGTCCAATCCCAATGGGCCTCCTCTTGTGCGCAGATATTCGAAACGGCTAGCAAAGCTACTAACCCCATGGCAATTGATGCTCATCATCTCAAATCTTGCCTACATCGTTCGACACCTCGACGCTATCGTCGGCCTGGCAGCACCGGAACCACTTTCCCACATGTATTCGCCCAATTTCTATAGAGCGACTTGGCTTCTCACAGCACTGGACGCCGGTTTCTGGACTGCAATGCCAATTCGACCGAATTGGATCAGACACATTGCGAGTCTTTTGTTTTCTCTCTACTATCTCGTCTTTGCGAATCAAGCAGATGAAAAAGTGCGCAAGATTAAGGCTACCGTAACGGTTGATCAATTAAGACTCAGCTGGGAAAAGATCAATTCGCCCGTCATTGGCGCGATATCGCGGCTCTCCCGGCCAAAGATTGCGATGATCAAAAAGGTCCAAATCAAGCGTGGAGAGGACCTTGCTCCAGTAGATGCATGGCTCTACTTTGACGGAACCCCCGAACAATTGCGCGCGCAGGAGAAGATCGTCATCTCTTTTCCTGGCGGTGGATTTGTATCCATGTCTCCCAGGGATCATGATGATGCTCATACATCTTGGGCCAAGAAACTTGGTGCACCACTCTTGTCAATCGACTACAAGAAAGCACCTGAGCAAGTCTACCCATATGCAGTCTATGAGTGCTTCGATGCCTACAGAGAAGTGATGACAAGCCATGGCGCCGCTCTAGGGCTGGGAATGTCAAACCTTCGCAAGACTGCTCTTGTCGGCGATTCTGCAGGAGGCAACTATGTGGCGGCAGTGATGCTCATGCTACTGGAGAATCAGTCCACCCAAGCAGTACCATTACCGTCTGGACTCGTCTTGATTTATCCTTTTCTTGACTTCAACATTACTAGCTGGATGAGTGCCGATCATTTGAGACTTCTCAGACAAGAGTCCTCACATGACCTTGGAGTCCTGAACTCGAAAAAGCATCATGAACGGCGAAAGTCTGTCTTGCAAGTCTTTCCAGATGGTGAATCTCAATCTCTGAAACTCTCCGAACTGAAAAATCACGCCCAGCATTTAAATGTTACGGATCAGAAGAAAGCAAATAAGAGGGCGCACAGTAGATCAGCTTCCGCTGACAGAAATCAAGAACGACCACTTGGTACAAGAGTCGCCATGACCTCTCGTGTGTCCTTCTTCCAGGATCGAATTATTTCGCCAGATATGATGCGCGCCATGGCACTTTTGTACATAGGTCCGCATAATAAGCCTGATTTCCAGACCGACTATCTTCTTTCGCCGATTTTGGCTCCTTCAGATCTCCTGGCCAAATTTCCGCCAACGTATTTCATGTGTGGCGAGGTCGATCCATTTGTAGATGATACCGTCATCATGGCAGGACGGATTCGCGAGGCCAAACAATCTGCTCGTCAAAGATGCCATGATCTAGCAATGTCGACGGGTGAGACTGATCAAGGCACTGATGAAGTCGAGATGACCTTGGTGCGAGGTACTAGCCATGGGTTTTTACAGATGCGAGCAATACTCCCTGAAGCACGGAATGGCATTGCTCGTTGTCGTTCGTGGATGCAAGAAATCCTGGAAGATAAGCCTACCAGATCAAACATCAAGAAGAAGAAGACGAAGCCAGTCACAATTGACACAGCACAAGCCAAGACACATTTCTCTACTGGTGATGGCTCAGATGATGAGCAAGGACAGGCGTCTTCTGGTCTGCCTGGCGATTCCCTAGTCTCGGGCGATCAAGAACTCAATCCTGTGACTGGGCTCAAAAGAGGCCCAACACATGATAAGTGGGAGAATGAACATTTAATGACACAGGACGAGCTTCTTAGCAACAGAAAGACTGCTATCACGAGAACGATCGCCGGTAACATGGGACTGAATCTGTGACACTCTGCATTATGGTAATTAGCGTTGGCCACGGGAAGAAGATCTTAGCGCGGGTCATTATCCTGTAACTGGTTTTGGGGGATTTGTAAGAAAGATAGAGCTTTACATGTCATTTCTATTCATTCTGGGATAGTTTTGTGATTACAATTATGCAATAAAAATAGTTTCGATTGGTTGCTTCTCTATGCCTACTCCAGCGGCTGGGCTTCCCGCAGTCAGCAACACATTGTAGTGTACAATATTGTATTAGACGATTAATTAGTATGTATGAGAGGAAAGTAAAAATATGATTATGACTGGGTCGTGTCAGTGGCAAGAATTGCCCCACCATAACCTCCACCAAGACCACCGGAGACACTTCCAGAGACACTTCCTGAAACACTTCCTGAGACTCCACCTCCAAGACCACCGCCGAGGCCACCTCCAAGACCACCTCCAAGACCACCTCCAAGACCACCTCCAAGACCACCTCCA